>JAMLFT010008714.1:0-13433 GCA_026544285.1 Pachyrhizus erosus | reverse complement strand
AGTAATTAAAAATTATATATAAATTTAAATAAATTTTTTTAGATATAAATTATATTTATTACATTATTACTTAACAATTGAAATTAATGTTAAACATTAAAAATAAAATATAACAGTTTATGAAAAATTAAAATCAGTAAAAATAATTATAAAAAAATAAAATTACTAAAAAATATATATAAAAACTAAAAAAAATCATAATAAAACAAGATACAAAAACTTATTTTATCCTTAATTTATTATCACATCCATCCTTCAAAAAGTGGCAACTGAAAAACGGTGTGGGACTAGTGAGCACTATCCCCAATTCTTTTCCTAATTTATTTGGCCACTTTTTGTTTGTGAAATCACAATCACAAAGCCAGGTGCTATATATTTTAGGACAAATATTGTAGGTAACTTAGCCATTAGCTAGTGAGCCATTATGTGGGAAAATAGTTATGATGTATTTGATCTAGGAACAAAAGTGAAAGAAAAGAAATGGGAAGAAAAAAAAAGAAAAAAATGATTTTATAATTTTTTTTTTCTCTTTTCTTATTTAGATTTTTAAAAAATGAAAAGAAAAAAGAAAAATAAAAGTATATATATATACACACTCAAAAGGTTATCTTTTGTGAATTGTATAGTCTATCCAAATTTGAATAAGGGTGGAGGATTAATCAGATATGCTTACCCGCACCAAACAATTCTGTATATATTTTGCCCTGTTTCTCTATTGCAAGTTGTTTTAATTGATTTTGGTTTGCCACCAAACAACTTTTTAGGTCGTGAAAAAGATGAATAATATGACGATGTCACACATCACCATTGCAGTGACCACAAGCTTCTATGATTTGTCAAATATTAGTGATTCTGAATAAGAAAGGAAGTTTCAATAGAACATATAAATTAATAACTTCCATTGGTCGCTTTCCATTATCTCTTAGTTTTTAATTTCAACACTCTCCCAATGAGTTTTTCACTAACAAGGCGCACGGTGCCAAACCCACCTCATTATATATATATATATATAGGCGAAATTTATTCTAAAAATCTATTTATTGTCACAAATGTCGTTATAGATAAAACCATGGTGAATAAATAGTGTGGATATAATAGAGGATTTCATTAATTTGTGGGGCTCAATTTAAAATATTATAAATAGTTATCTATGTTTAGTTATTCTTTTGTTTTTATATGGTGTCGATAAGTATTGCCTTCATCTTTAAAAAAAAACTATTGCCTTCACTTTTCATATTTATGGACCTAAAAATAATAATAATAATTCCATAAGTTCCATGATTTTATAATAGCGCGTTAATCATTCAAAAAATATAAACAAAAATATATAATAGCGTGTTAGTTAACTATAAATTAAAATATATAAAACCAATAGCAATTGATAAAAAAAAATTCTTAGGCTTTTTTTAAAAAAATAATTCTAGCTATTTTTTTATTTTCATTATATATACTAAATGCGTTTGTGCAAAAGCATAACTTTTTCTTTTGGGTAAAAAAATCACTTTATCTTCAAATCTTTTGAAAAATGGATCATAAACTACTTTGAATATAAAATAAACTATTCAAATAAGCCACACATACTATTATATTTTAAACTAAGTGACCGGCAAATTTATGTTTTCTTTATCTCAATTTCATGAAAATTAAATCTGAGTCAATGAATAATTGTTCGACTTGACCCAATTTTGAAATTTGATTGGGTTTAAATTTTCTTTGACTTTTAAAATAAGAGTTAAAGATGTAAATCCTGCTCCAAACCTGTCAACACACATATAATATTTGGTGTTTAAATTTTATTTTCAATCTTTTTTATATAGTTATTAGAAATATAAACTAATTATTTTAATTGTTAAATAGTAACAAAAAAAGTTAAAATTATATATTTAACTAAGAATATTTTAATTCTTAGGTTTTTAATTTTTATATCTTTGTTATTTTTATTTATATATTGTTTAAATTAAAATGAATTAACAATTTAAATATGACTTATTTAAAAAATATATAAGTAAATTAAATTTTAAAGAACATGTGAAACAAGTTCTTTGCGAATTTTCTCAAACCCAACAAAATCTGGTAGAAATGGGTGTTTGAGTTTAAATTTTTTATTCCAACTTCTCTTAAACTCGACCTTTAACCTACTTGGCCTTTTTACAGGAATAGAAACAGAGAGATCCAAATCCATCCTTGACCCAGTTTACTTTGATGCCTAATCACTTCCCAAAATTACAATCCTAGTTACTTTTATAAAAATAAATAAATTAAAGTCACTAGACATGTATAGCTACTATTCATTGATTTTGTACAACAACGATAATAATATTTGAATATAAAATTTTGTACAAATTATATAAATTTCCATCATTACATCAACTCTAATGCGTTGAAAAAAGGTTTCATTCTTATTTAGTTTTGGGTCTTTAGTTCTTCTAAAAATATCTTAAATAGACATCATTCTATGCTAAATTAAGTTTTGCTATTTTTATTTATTTATTAGGAATTGAACTTAGTACTAGGAGTTATGATTCGTAGTAGCATCATAATTTAAAAACATTATTAAAAATACAATAATTAAATTTTTAACAAAATAAAATCTATCAAATTGCTTGTAGTATTTAGAAAAAAAAGTAATTGAGTAATAATGTTCACAATTCATTGTACTTTATTTAACTTAAAAATTTCCAAGACTTGCTTAACAAATCTAAATCATCAGATGATTCAAAGCGGAGGTCTTCTATGATATTATTCAATTCCATCGGTTGATTCAATTTTCATTTGAATATAAATCCTTCCAATTAAATCTGGAAATGCTACAATGAAACCAAAGCAATATGGAGTCTAAAAACTATAAAACTAAATCTAAATTAATATAATGAGTAAATTTTAAGTTATTTCAAACATTTAATTTATCAGATTTTGAAAACTTTAGATTAATCTTTAATTTTATAAAATATTATTACTTCAATCTTTATTATACAAATGATAGTGGAAAATAAAATAAAAAAAAAGAATAAAACAAATTATTGTTTGTAAATTTAAGTGCTAATGGAGAATTTTTAAAATCGCAAGAACTAAAATATTTGACATATATACAATCTCAAAAACTAATATAAGAATTTACTCCTAAAATAATCTTTGTGATGTAAACATAAGTAAAACATAAAGCCAAAATCATACAAAAGGAGTGTCACTTGTCATTCGCCAATCACCATATGTGTTTATTCCCGTGTGTAATGTAAATGATTTTTGTCTAAGATATCCTTCTCCTTCTTAATTAATCAAATTAACAATTAAGATAAATTTTATAAATTCCATAAGAGTGACAAGAAATATATTAAAGTAAACAACGAGTAGATTCAAAAGGTACATGTCTAGTTCTCATTAACAAATTAATCTTCTAAATTTGAGCTTTCTATATTAGAAAAATTAATCTCATTATATTATAAATGTTTTCTCGGCTTAAAGAGGATTTTCTTAAAACATTATCTATGGTCTTAATATTAGAGTGACAATAGACACTCTTGGAACAAAACAGCCAACTTTGGCACACTACCTAGTGCTTAATCCTATTTTGATCTAAGCCAAACCTACGAGAAATATAAAGCTTATTGAAAACTAAAAGGCATAAAGTTCTTATATATAAAAAGATGTACTTTTAGTTTTTGTGAAAAAAGTTTATATGTGGGGACTATGTCTTTTGGAAAATAATTTGTTACATGTTTGTAAATGAAGGCTTCTTTATGCCGTTGGTCGTAAGGGTTAAGCATCGCATAGAGTGGGACACAATAGAAGCCTCCTCTTTCATGGAACTAGTTTTAAGAATAAAATTTAATACGAATATATTAGGTAGAGAAAAGGATGTTTCATTGAAAAAGACTTGATTTAGTTTGACAAAAATACGATATCAGATATATGTTGTGAATTATGAACAGTTTTTTTTTTTTTGTTTTTTCTCTTGTTAGGTTGATTAGCGGAACTGATGAAAGTGGGGTATAGGAAGAAGAATTCGATTCCTTTAAATTTTATTGTCAGAGCATAAAATTATAATTACTAGTTAATTATAAAAATATAACTATTAATTGAAAGGAACTTATTAATTATTATTATTATTTATAATACAAGTATAACTTACTGACATATTCCTGTTGAAAGGCTGCATCATGTATTTGTTTTGAGATATATTCGAGGTGCATGCATACCAAATAAGGTAGAGGGAAGTGTGATCTAGCGGAAGTTAACCTTCATCATTATCATCATATTTTATCCTTAAAATCAGAATTGTGTAAAATGGGAGGTTTATTTTAAGAACTAATATAAGAAGTTATAATAATTAGTTGAAATTTTATTGCTAAAATTATACTAGAACATCTTAGTTGAGTATTCCAGCCGGGTATGATCTTTCAAATTGCTATGAAACCTGAGAACGCATGATTTATCTGCGGTGCCGAGATTAAATTATATGTGTAGTTATTTAAATATTAATTATTAAGTTTTCATTCAACTGATTATAATTTCTCACCTTATTTCCTAAAATGAATCCCTCAACGGCTAGATGCTTAATAATACATATATTTCATCACTTTGCATTTTGTCATAAGTAGACTTAGACTATACGTTTTTGCTTGTTTTAATCTCAAAGAACCCCTAGTTTGCTAAGTACCTCCCTTTCTGTTTTTTAATATTTTTATTATCAAATATATCTTTTTAAACTCTATTTTTTACACCTCCTATGTTTATTATTACTTAAAATCTTATTTTATCTAATCTTTATCTTTATTATTTTTTAAATTATAATTTTGAACTCTTTCTTCACCCTCATATTCATTATATAATATTATATTTTCCATCAAAATTATATCATTTATATGACATTATATTTCTAGGTATGTTAATTATTAACTTTTTATGTTATTCATTCTAAATAAAATTTTATTTTTTTTACAATATTTAACTTTGATGGTAACTCTCTATTTTGCCTTTCAACTTTATGAATCTAACATGCATTTCAAATTCGTCCTCATGGTGAATTAAATAAGTATGCACATCAATGATTTTTAGGACATGATATAATAAGATATGTGTAGATTAATTCAGTTTTTGTTATTGACTACTAAAAATGACTTTCTGAAATATCATATATCAATTATAAAATTATAAGTTAGAATTCTAAAAGTGTCTTTTAAAATAATATATATCAATTTCAAAAAATCATTATAAAACTATGATTATAGTTCAAATATATTAATTATGAAAAGTTATTTATAGAATCATGTGTTATAGTTCAAATATTTTTTAAAAATAAAATATACTAATTCCAAAAAAAATGTTTTGAAATTATAACAAAGTTTTAAAAATGACTTTTCAAAATTGATATATGTTATAGAGTTATAGAAGAGAAAGATAAATACAATATTATGATATGAACATAACAATGTAAAATGAACGACATTGTAACATAAGACGAAACCTATATGTGAAAAAGAGAAACTGTTTATAGAAATAAACAAAGACTTTGTGAAAGGAACATAGGAGATGTAAGAGTTTAGAGAAAAAATATAATTCGAACTGTAAAATTAACATTATAAAGATAATATATAATTAATAATAATAAAAATGAAATAAAAGGGATGTACTTAGCAAATATTAAGTTTAAATAGCAAGTGCTTCCAGGATTAAAACCACTGGCCCATAATTCCTTTCGAGCATCGTAGTATAGGCCACTGTGCCATAATCCATCGTGGCCCCGCTATTTTAAGGGGACAAAAAAAAACCTTACATATGTTGGAGAAGAAAAATGACATTAGATGCATGATTAACTATATGGATTTAGTTTTAGTTCCACTCAAAAGTAAAAATTTTGTACATTTTCATTAAATTATGTGTTGTCAAATCATTAAAATTTATTCGATAATCACAACAATTATCTAAGGAATTTAACTACTTTAACTTGCTTTAAAAAAAAAAAAACTACTTTAATGACCTAATTAGGAATTGTTAGATTGTGTGAATTTTGTACATTTAAACTCAAGTATGTAGTTAGCTATATTTGCATAAAATAAGGAATCTACGATTTGGATTAAGTGGTTGAAAAGAATTTTGGTATAATTTTAAAATACTTCAAAGAAAAAGTAAAAAGTGTAATTTACTTGAATGTATAAGTTATTGTAAATTTTTTATATATATCTTTGATTATTTTTTTAAAAAAAAGGCATAACAATGTCATCAATTAAATCGTGAAAAACAAATATTAAGAATGTGTTATAAAGAAAGCAACATTAAAAGAGAAGCATTTTTTGTAAAGGTTCATAAAAAAGTTATAAAAATAATTAAAATATTTAGTTGCAGTGATTAATATTAAATTGTAAATAAAACTAATTGATTTAATTAATTGTACTTTTAATGATTTAGGTATCATAATTATCTAACAAATTAGGTCATTTATATATCGTAATTATACAGTTTAATTCCTTTTGAGTATTTTATTAAATGTTTCACATATAAATGATATATAAATGCTAGTTTATTAATTTTTCCTGACAGTTTGAATTTAGCACAAAATTGTGTCAATTATGACCGACGCCAAATGAAATATTTACATAACGTCAATTTAATCAATGCTACAATGAAAATAACGTTTTTGACCATTACTATATAGCTTCCAATTTAGCATTGATTTACGTAAATATCTCTTTTAGCGTTAATTGTAATCAACACTGAATTGTAAGCTATATCACAAGTCAAGTACATTAATGCTCTAGCGTCAATATAGCATTGGCATGATCGATGCTATACACATGGATATATCAGGGAGGTTTCTAATTAACTGAAGATCTTACATTTTGATGATCTTGAAAGTTTCAAAGTGTATTTTCCACTTATGCTTTAAGATTTCTTACCTCTTTATCATCCTCAACATCATGAATCCTTACTTGTGTCATAAAGTTAAGATTTTATGTTTTTTAATATTATTTTATATATTAATTATTATTATTATTATTATAGATTAAATTACGTTGAACCATTTGAACCTTAAACCATTATAGAGTATCTTTATGCTTAGGAGGAATCATACAATCTCCAATGTGTGGATTAGAAATTGAGACCATTGGGTCATTGGCTGATTTAGTGTTGGTTCTCCTTGCAGGTGTGGAAAGCTTAGCTTGCGGTGTAGCTCTCATATTCTGGATGTAGAACTACGGACGTGGATCCAAGAGCTCATAAAAAAGCACACTATGGTGGCTCCTATTATCACGCGGTATATATATTTGGAGGGAATACAATAATATGGTGTTTAAAGTGAAGGTGGCGGCTATGCATAGATAGATACTCCTAAGATAGGGTCTGGTTCTGTTGCTTGGAAGTGCCCTCATGACGATTATGCTGCTCTCAATGTAGATCACAGCCTCCTTAGCGAATCCACATTAGCAGGCTTTATCAAAATCAACACGGTTCCTTCCCTCTTCGGTTTCTTTGGAAACATAGGGCACAAGAAAATTCTATGTTTATAGCTATATTACTATAATTAAATTAAATGTATAAAATAAAAAGTGATTTAGAATAGAATGTTTAGATTGATTTTTAACACATAAGTTATGATAAAACTAACTTAAATTGATAAATTAGTTAAAATTTATATTTTTTTTGAAAAATTAAAAATTTATAAGTTAATTGATAAAATTAAAAATATTTAATAAAATTAATTGATAAATATAAAATGAGATAAAAGAATATAATTAATTATTTTATTAAAAAAGATAAAAAAAATCTCAAACAAATTAGTTGTATAAAAAAAATTAATAACTTATAAATTTATTTATTTTTATAAACTATTTAAATAATTTATGAAAATAAATTATAAACTGTTAAAATAAACTTGTATATTAACAAAACTTATTTAATCAAACAAATTTATAAATTATTTAAAGAAGTTTATAAGTTCATTGAGTGTCTTACTAAATTAAGATAATTCATAATAGTTAATTTAAAATAACAACTAGTATATAAATAAATAGATAAATTACTATATTTAATAATGATTTTTCATATGTTATTTCTTTTAAAGTGATTGATGTTTAAATTTTTTTTCAAACATATTAAGAAAATAAATATTTCAAAAAAAGAATATTTATAATTTTAATAAAATATCTTTATTTTTTCTTAATATTAATAAACATATTATTAATTTTTTTAAGATGATAATATTTATCAAAAAATAAAATTAAAATAAATATTTTAATATCTCATAAACTTCAAAAATATATGTATTTTAAAATATTTTTTAAATATTAAAATTGTAATTATTTTAGGATGTACATTATTGATATAGTACACATAAAGATATAAATATACATTTTAATTTATTTAATAATTTCTATGTTTATTTTTATTTTCAAGAAAATACAATGAATTATTTTATAATATTTTTTTTCAAATAACAATATAAAATAATAATTTTTGGCTTATATTTTAGTATACAGTTTTATGATGAATTTTATTAAAATTAAAACAATAAACTTAATTATAGAGAAGTTGTTTTATATATAATCACTAGAGCTGTGAGCACAGTTGCACAAAGATGTCTTCAGAACCCAAGGTCATAGAAATTGTCACGGATGAGGTACTTGGTGAAATTCTTCACCGATTACCCCTGCGTTTTCTTCTTCAATGCAAATCCGTCAGCAAACAATTCTTGCGTGTGATTTCTGATTCTCCACGCTTCCTTCACCTATCTCTGATTCATCACGAATTATTACCTAGTGTTTTTGAAACGCATGCCATTTTCCTCCTCTTTCACCTTCATTCTGGTTCCAATTGTGATAAGATTAATCTTTTCTCCGTAGATTCCAATAACAAAACTCATACGTTAAGAGGGTCTGATTTTCTCCCTCGTTGTTGACCTCAAGATTGTGGTTGAGTTAGAGTGAAAGCCACGCACTATGACCTTGTCCTATGCAGCACTCGAACCCAGTTTTATACCCACTATTTCGTATGTAACCCTTTTACAAAACAATACGTCGCTTTGCCACCAATTCGAAAGTGTCATGCACCAGAAATTGCTCGCGTTGGCTTCCTCTGTGATCAATCTCGGTCGAAGTTTCGGGTTGTGCACATCCCCATCAATTATTTTCAATACGTTTCAACGTTTGAAGTGTAGTATGTGTTTTCGTCTGTGAAAGGGGAATGGGGTGCTTTTAATGTTACCGTCCCAGATCACAAGATTCTTATGCCAAACTCGTGTTATAGGAACGTTCTTGTCTACAAACTATGATGACAGTTTGTGTTTGGTGGATGCAAGAACACGATTTTTCGTGTGTGATTCCTTTAATGGTGGGGATTCCATGCGGCATATAACACCCATGCAGAATCTGTATCATTTTCAAGTGAGTGGCGTTAGTATCCAAAATATGAACTTGGGTTTTCACTCTCATTGTGAATACAAGATTTATTTTTATTCAAAGAAAGGTATTTTCTTGTGTGATTATGAACATCAAAATCTGGAGTGTGCTGGTGAAGATATACGCGTTTCGGATAATGTTATGTCCCTTGTTCTCCCTGGATTGCCAACCCCAGTTCCTACAGAAAACGCAGCCAAGCTCTAAGAATAATTCTTTGTATGGCTCATATTATTTATGTAATCAAAGTTTATTTAATTGATTTTTTATTTTTAGAAGAGTATTGTTTGAAAAATTAGATTGTCTATGTGCAGATCTTATATTCATCTCCAACATATCCCTCTGCTATTATTTTTAATTATTGTTTATTTGAGTAGTTATGTTTGAATTATTAATTATTATCATATATTCACTTTTTTTTATTTCATTTCATTTTTATTTCATTTTTTTTATTTCTCTCTTTATTGTTATCACATCATTTATTAAATCCATCACTTTGTTTTTCAGTTTATTTTTTCTTTTTTTCTTCTTCCATACACTTCAAAATGAAGTAAATATTTGATAAAAGGATAACCATACAATAGCAATACACAATTCAATCACAAAGTAAATATAATGAAAATAGATTTTCTCAACTTGCAAGAATTTATGAGGAATAATAATAAATAAATAATAATAACAAATCATCACAATCATATATATCAAATATTTTCTAATATGAAAAAATCTCTCTCAAAATAGAAGTAAAAAATTACGGGTTGTCATAAGCTAAAAAAATAATTTTATTGTGATCAACAAAGATATAAAAAAGTTTAATCAACTGCACATAAGAGTGTCAATAAACAAACAAATAATAAGACCATAAAAATTACAAATATTTTTCTCTTTTTCTCTCAATGACAAATGATGTTCTCTCTTATTTTAGTTATAATTGTCTCTCTCTTTTTTTCATATCTTTTTTCACTTAAATAAATAAAAAATCTAGTAAATTTTTTAATATTGAACTTTTCTTTATATAAAAAGAAAACCCAATACTTAATAATATTTATCATTTTCTATTATATTTTATAGTAATTCACAACAAAATAAATGAAATCAAAATGAAAGAAAATGTGCATCATTTAGGAGTACGAAAGATCATTTCCAATAGAATACTAACAGGTTTGATTATACAAATTCAATCAAATATCTCATATGTTTTTATCAATTTTATTTTCGAATAACCTTGCACATGCCAAGCTTCTTTTGTTTTGAAAACGGAAAAACAAAATGTAACCATGTACATGAATACAGGTTCATGAAATGCAGGCACGTATCATAGATTTTGAAGTCAAGGGAACATCTTGCTCTTATAATTTTCTTTGTATTCTCACATGTTATAATATTACTCCCATTATTTCTAATTAATTCAGGTGGATCAGCCTTTTGGCCTATAAACATCCATTTTAAATTTTAAAAGATGCATAAACTCATGAAATTGTTTAGTTTTCTTATATTTTTTGTGCTGTAACTGTAGTCTTTCAAAGTATTTTAGAATATAGTAAATTTTCTATTATTGTCTTGTATTATCCTTAAATTTAAACTTTATTATCATAATTAATTATTAAAATAAATCTTAATGTGTGTGACAAATTTTCAATATTGTTACTTTGAATTTCAAAGTTTTATTCATTACATAAAGGCACGTTGCCATGTAAAAAGGAAAAGCATTTTATTTTTATTATGCTTATTATTATGTTTATTAGCAACTCATATTTTTAACATATGAGACCAGATCACATTCAAAATTTTCGTTTAAAAAAAAAATCTTAGTGACACCATTTTGTATCAAGACATACCTATTATTTTCAAATAATATTATATTGATGAATTATCCATTGAAACTCAATTTGAAATAAAATTTAATATTACTTTGTATACATATCTAAATACAACATTTTAAAATAGATTTTTTACTAACTAACCATGATATCATGATTAAGGGTTTCAAAATATGATAAATAAAAAAATAAAGATGCATTTCAACACATGATATCACGTCATGAAAAATAAAAAAGACAACATGTGAAACATCTGCCAATATGAGTTGGAGGGAAACAAAGTCAGGCATCACATCTCTCAAAAGAATTCCCCGTGACTAACATCAGAAAAGCAGCTTCGAACTCACTGATCTACTGCGAGCACTAAAACTCCAGCAAGCTCTACACCGATCCAAGCCCAACACCAACGAGCAACAGCGGATCATGTGAACTAGTTTTGTGCCATCTCCCATGTCTCTTGTTCAACCTAAAATAAATTACACAGATCAACTTCACGCAGCCTTTAATTTAAAATTTTAAAGTATTAGATTTGTAAATTTTGTCACTTATGTTCAATTTATCCATTTCTATTAAACATTAAATTTTATTTTTATAATTATACTTCAATAGTTAATATTTTTATAATTATACTTCAATAATTAATTATGTCAATGGGTGTGTTTAAGGTTCAAGATTCATTTGAATATGATAATCTGGAATTAATTGTTTTATTACACCTATGTCCATTGGGATGAGGACCCCTGTCGTTGAAAAGATATCAAAGAGGGTTAGCTTAAACAATGGCAAAGGTAAACGCGTCCAGCACTCATCGCTCAAACAATTGTGTGATTAATTGTAACTACGTGTGTGGTCAATTTAATTTGTAATTGGTTAATTTCTAAGTTAATTGTACTCCTCTCAAATATGATTAAGGATATGTTTAGATAACTTTATCAAAAAATATTTTTAAATAAAGAAAATAAAAATAAAAATAAATAATTTTTTATAAATTAAAATTAATTTGTGTGTAAAATAATTTATAAAAAATTTCATATAACTTTTTTATTATATGAGTTTTAATTATTGTATAATTAATTTTAATTTATGAAGAAATTATTTTTATTTTTTTCTTTAAAATAGAAACTCTCTTATTGGCAATAGCAATATGTATGGGAGCAGGATTTTTTTTAAGAAAAAGAAATGAAATGCGTGGATCAAAGGTGAGGATGATTGTACAAAGTTAGGCTCCTATGGTCTCTTTCGGAAAGAAAAGATTTGATATAACTCAAAATATCTTGAAGAAAATTCCTCCAAATGGTGAGTTTGCGCAAGGGAGTTGGAGAATGAGGAGCAGAGGTTGAGAGAGTGTTTAGTTGTGAGTGTTTTATCTTGTAATGTATATATGTTATTTTTATTACGGGAAAATGATATGAATGATTAGTTACAAGACTAACGAAGAGCACGAGTTAGTATAATAAGAGGAATAAAACTACGTGAATTAAGGTAAATGCTATGAATAATCCTAGAATGTCATTAATATTAAGTTTGATTCTATAAGTTAATCTTAGATATTAGAGAAAAAAAAAAGAGAGAGAACAGAGGTTAAGAAATGTTGAGCTCACTAGAGAGGAGGGTGATGTGAAGTGTTATTGTTAAATCAATTTTTTCTTGCAAAAGAACTTTTCTCGTTATTAGAATCTTTACTTCGAAATGTCATGGGAAAAACTCAACAAACACTGAGTTAATTTTGCTTAGTTGAAAAACTAAATAATGGATTAGGACTACTGAATTAAGGTGAATGCTAGGAATAGTCCTAAAATGTCAGTAAACTTGGCTTTGATTATGTCAAACAATCTTAGGTATTAGAGAAAGGAAAATTAGAATTTGAAAAATGATGAGTTCATTAGAGAGAAGTGTGATGTAACGTGTTTTTGTTAAATCAGGCTTTCCTTTCAAAAAAACCTTTCCCGTTGTTAGACTCTACCTAGAAATGCTAAGGGAAAAGAAGGTCAATACTATGTTTTGCATGGTTGAGAAACTGAAATGTGATTTAGTTATACAAATGACATGTAGAATATTGGAAAGAGGAAGAGGGTTGGTTGGGTGGTCAATTCAATTGAGCCATGATGTTCAATGGAAAGACCCTTATAGTTAGCAATATGAAGATGATTGATAAGTGTCAATTTTTCATATATTTATTTGGGTCTTTTGGGCTTTATTATTGTGGAAATTAGCAACTATTCTC
>JAMLFT010008713.1:0-13434 GCA_026544285.1 Pachyrhizus erosus | reverse complement strand
AATTATTCTAGAAATATCCATAGTAAAATTATTTACTTAAATATTTAAATTTTAAGAAATGCTAGAAATACACATCCTCTTAAATTTTATTAATCATATTTCTAGCATTTCTCTTAAATTTTACTTATCATGTTCTCAAATTAAAAGTTATTTTTTAAGAAAACCAATTTTTGTTGGGATAGATAGAGTCTAATCAACCTGTAATTAGTCTTATTATCATACCTAACTCCTTTTTAACATGAAGAAATTATGATATTGATCACTCTTTTCGTTATCAAGATAAATTACAAGAAATATGTCATTTTATGACCGTTAATTTGTTATTTAACTTTCGCTAACTTACCTTTAAATAAAATGAATTATGTTTTTTTCAAGTCACTTTCATTAACATGTCAACTTGTTTCATCTTATTGAGGATGAATTAAAAACGGTTAATACAAATTTATTCACTTTATCAACTCTATCAAATTCAAAATGATCACATATTATTTTAATTTAATGTTAACTGTATTATAATAAATATTATGTTATCTATCAAACAAATTATAAAATAAAATAAAAAAATACTATTTTATAACTTAAACAGTTGTATTGTAATGTTTTTTTTATATCTTATTTTAATAAGTAACAAACACGCCCAATTTTATTATTAAGTAAAACGAGGCATCTTTGACTGCCCCCACATATAAATATAAATGCGAAACGGAAATGGAACAAACAACTTCATTAGAGCAGCTATCCCTTAAGATCACCAAATTAAGAGAACAAAACAGAGATGAAGCATCCCCGTCTCAGCCTGCACCATACACTCTCACTCGTTATCTTCATTCTTGTCTTGATTTTCTTCATATCATTGCGTGCGGAAGCCTCAAGGCCTCAACCTCACGTGTTTCAACGTTCACCTATTTCCGTGCCCATCAACCACTTCCACATGGCTCGAGCTTTATCTGGTCCTAGTCGAGGGGGAATTGGTCATAAACTAATTTCTTAAAATGCTACATCTTCAATTCAGACAATAACACAATTTCTTTCAAGCGTTTACACAGCACGGCCTTTTGTGCTTAAGCTTAATTAATTAAGCTATATATGATTCTCAAGAAGCCAAGCCCCTCCTGCATCATCATAATCATGAAATCCATGACTTCTGTCTAGCCTTGGAAAATTGCTGTGATAATACATGAGTTTCCGCCATGTTGAGGCTAGGATCAACTGTTTTGGCATAGAAATCTACCCTCTGCAATGCATGTTTGAAATAGAAGAAACAATTAATAGGCACATCATCATGGGAATCCCTTTTGTATTTAAGACTATCTCTTGCAATGTCCTTAGCATGTATTGAGGTCAATTAATTATAGGAAAGAACTATTGATGTCTCATGCTTTAGAAGTGATGGTGTGAATAGCGATTTATGCTCGTGGCTGATGATTCTGATTGAGAGATTGTATCGCAGGCTGTGTTTTTGCCTTAGGAGTCTGAGTGTTTTTACTTTGTAATGTATCGAGATAGCAGAAAAATGAGAAAAGGTGTGCAGGAATACATACCAAAGATGTGTAAAAGTACAAATTTGTCATTTTTATAGGAAATTATAAAAATATAAGTCAGTAAGTTAAGTTCTTTCAGGTCATGAATATTTATATTGGAAAATTGTTAAGATACGAGAATGGGAGAGAATTACGGTGTTTGTTGTGGAGAACAATTTGCATCTTTGTCCATGAAAGTTACAAAGATTGTAATTTTGTTCGGACAAAAGTTGTCTAATAATAATAGATAATGTTTTTCTTTTATAAGAAAAATATATTGATAAGAGTATAAAGATGAATCTGAAGAACCAAAAGAATTGCCAGGCATCTAATTCTGTAGAACATACATATCAGCCCAAGAGGAATATATCGATTGATAGATAAACGATAAAATAAAACTAACCACTCAACCCAGGTATTAGGTAGGTCAGGGTTTATTATTTAATGTTTAAAGAGATTGTACACATTAGTTATAATAAATTTGATTTCTTTGGATGTAAATATATAATTAAAGTGGAAGGATCACATGTTTAATAAAACGAATTTTTTTTTTTTTTTCCTTCTCTTTTCTTCCTTAATCTAAACCAAGCACTCCAATTTTGACGGATATGGATATTTATAACGTAATAAAATCTCTCTTCGTTGTCAACATACAGTGACGCGGATGTAGCAGAGTGTAAGCCAAGAGGAGTACATACTTTAACTTGATAAACATTAAATATAATGGTCTGATTTAATCAATTTGTGAATTTGCCCCTACTTAATTAACTATCGATCCAAGTCAATAAGTTTAACACTCCTAAAATAAAGAAAGAATTAGAAAAAAAATAAGTCATAAGCTTACCTAAAATTAAATCACAAGTGAGTCATTCTTGACGTGCACGGGGCATCTAACGCAAACAAAGTTTTATAATTCAAATTTCACAAAAAAAAAAAAAAAAAGAGTTGCACGTTATTTCAAATAAAGAGTCATCAATAAAAAAAACTGCAACACAAATATTAATAGCGAACGCATGTCACATTTCTAATTTTAATATGTAGATACTATTTCAAGCACTCCAACGAACAACAAATTGAACAAATATTACTGTTTACACTCGCTCTACGCTTTTCTATGTAATGATGTGCGGATGGTCATTTTTCCTTACCACCAAAATTCATCTCTTTTCATCCTATAGATTTTTTTTTCCCTTCATTTTTTTATACAAACTACAAATATTTTTTACAGAAAATAATTTTATTTAAAGTAGATAAGTTCATTAATTCTTTAAGTATTTTATACAATTATATATATATATATATATAATTTAAACTTAATATTACTAATTATATTAAATCAACTTTATATTAATTAATGAATGCACTAAGTGATCATTCATTATTATTTATTAATAGAGTGAGTTATGTAATCTAAGAATATGTTATTATATTTTAAAAAATTTAAATTATTACTTTAATTTATATTTATTATTTAGAATTTATATTAAAATAATTGATCTTTAATTAAAAAATTACACAAATTTAAAATTAAATAAAAATTAAAATTATAAATACTCTGAAGTATATTTTTATCAATAAAATAAAATTAATTTATATAAAAATATTATATAAACTTGTTTATTTCTGTCATTTTATATGTATCAATTATTTTAATAAATTATTTGATCAAACACATGTAAGTTATAATTTAAGAAACTAACTTATCTTTTTTATAAGATAAGATTTTAACATAAATTTTTTTCTTCTTTCATTTATAAGATAAAATTTTATTTTTTTATTTATTTTTATATAAGAGAGGATATTTTTTATTTTTATCTTTTTATTATATAATTTATTAATAATGATAGATAATAAATTTATTTTGTTTTATTTTTATTATTTTAGTTTAAATATTTTCTTATTACAATATTTATTTTAACAATTGTAACAAATACAATATTTATTTTATTATTTTATCTTATACTTCAATATATTGATATTATTAAATAATAGATTTATTTTATTTTTATTATTTTTTAATATTATCATATTAAATTATTTTTTTATCAACATTTTATTTACATTATTTTTCTATTATTATTAACATTATACTTCAAGATGTTTTAATCATTACATTAATTAATTTAATAAAAGTGTAATGTCTACTTTAAAAGTTTTTTATTTTATTTTATTTCAAGTTTGATTAATAATATAAGATAGATAATAAAAAATATAATATATAAAAAATATAATTAAAATATTTAATCTATAAATAAAAATTACAAGTGTTTAAATTTAATTAAAAACATCTTAAATATATTTTTATCAATAAAATAAAATTAAAATGTATATAAAAATATTGCATAAATATATTTATGTTTGTCATTTCACATTTTTTTAACCTCGTCAACATACAATTTTGCTAAATATTTATAATTCAACAAGTTGTTTTAACAATTTTCAGCTACCAACTAACTAGTCAATTAATTTTTCATTTAATTTTGTCAAACATTAACTTATAGACTTTCAGTTAACTTTTTTTAGCATCTAACTAGCTTTTTCAATTAATTTTGTCAAACAAACTCGTTCGTCAAATTATCTTTCCAATCTTCAATCACTTTTCAAATAGTAAAACTAACTAAAAATCTAACTGAAAAAAGCTAAAAAGTTAGCTAGTGGTCAAAAGTTTATAACTAGTCACTAAAAACTAACTTAATGAATCATAATTTAATAAAATTATCTACTAAAATAGTTAAAAAATATAAAATGACATAAATAAACATGTTTATGTAATACTGTTATATAAATTTATATTTCATTTTATTCGTAAATTTATATATTTTATATGTGTCTATACTATTCATTTTATATTATATTCTAAAATATTATCAATTAAATTTAAATAAATAAAAAATAATATACTTTTAAATGGAAATTAAATTTAATTTAAAATTATAATAATTAAAATATCTTAATATATAACATTAAAAAAATATAAAAATGTGAATAGAATATCGGTTAAAATAAATAATTTAATATTAAAATTTAAAAAAGAAATCTATCAAATATTGGTTAAAATAAATAATTTAATATTAAAATTTTAAAAAAATCTATCATTTAATAATATTAGTATCTTGAAGTAAAAATTGAAATAAAAAATGAATATTATAAATAGTATAACAATGAATTAAATAATGTAATATGAAAATATCTAAAATATAATAAAAATAAAATAAAATAAAATAAATTTATTATCTATTATTATCAATATCTTATATAATAAAAGATAAAAAATGAGAAAAATTATTTTATACAAAAAATAAAAATGATAAAATCATATCTTATGAATGAAAAAAAAATATAATAAAATGTTATCTTATATAAAAAAATTAAAAATAAAATGTACGAAATATTTAAAGAAAAAAATAAATAAATATAAAAAACTAAGAGGTATAAGCTAATATTTTAAAAAATATTACTTAAAATAACATTTTAAAAAACACTAAAAGTTATAAAAAAAACTTATTTATCATATAATCGCACAAGTTTTTCAATTAATAAAAAAGTTAAAAAAATAATTAAAATTTATAACTAAACATATCTATAACCTAAAAGTATATTGTATATAACTTTATAGAAAATATTAAAGAATAATTTCAAATTATAAAAATATTCAACCGAATTTTTTAACTTAATCAACAAGCATGTAACCTAGCTAAGTACGCATCTCATAACCAAACGCACATTTATAGATAAAAATGGGCTTGTATTTAAGTGCCAACCAACCCATATTAAGCCCAATTATCCACGTAAAATGTACAAGAATGCAACACTTAGCACTGACCTTGGAAAAAATATAAAAAAGATCATATAGCCCAAACTACATTACATGCCTTTTAGTTCCAATCAAACGGCAGCAGGAACTGTCCATAATGGAATTACTAAAAAAGGGCAATGAGAATATTTGTAATGGAAATCCGCTTATAAGAAACCCAGGAAAAAAACATGGTTAATGAATCTACAGATTTTAATGCATTATATCAACCGAGAAATAACCTAAATCCATCTAATTTAATATCCGCAAACTACGGTACCATTACAAGTTGAAGGGTTCGGTACCTTAGTTGAATAAATGAAGAGAAATGTTAACGATTTATTTTTTAATATTTTTTTTATGATTCACTAAAAATTATTAATTTTGATGAGTTTCAATCTTCATTATTTCAACCAATTACATAAAAAGTATTAAAAAAAGAGTACATTCAATTATATTTTCAACCAATTACATGAAGAATATTAAAAAAAAAGTGTATGAAAAAGTATCACTAGCATTTTTCATAACCTAACATAATATGTAGTTTTCAGTTTTAATATTTTATTTAAATATGATGTTATAAAATTTACATATTTATAAAATAACTCAATAAACTAATTTGTAAAATTTAAAACTTTCGTATGTTTTGATCAAAACGTATTGTGTTTATAGTCTTCTCTTTATTAAGATTTTTTGAAATAGTCAATAAATATGACAATAAAAATCAAAATATGTGAATATTTGTTCGATCTGACTCTAAATTCTATTTGGAAAACTCGTTTTGATCGGGAGGAAGGATGGGTTCAAGTTTTCTCTAACTTGGAAAAGTGAGGTTAGGTTCAGGTATAAGATTATCAACCCCTATACTTGTCATACTATATATTTTTAATTATTAATTAAAATAATATTAATTTTATATATAATTTTATTATTATATATTATATAACATAATTATTAATATAATTATGTTCATCCATTATTTTTATAATTACTAAAAATGTAAATTAATTACTTTAATAATCAAATAGATGATGATGATAATAATAATAATAATAATGAATTTATAATTGTACATTTAACTATCAACATATTAAAAGGCTAAATGTTAAGTTAGGGTTTTTTTTCTCTCCTTTTGTGAGAGTTAAGGTTTTTTCTATCCTTATGTGATAGCGTTTTGCTTATATGTGTTAGTATTGTGTGATTGTGATGGAAAATCTATCATTGGTGGAGGAAGAAGATGATAACTTTGTCTTTTACTTAGAAAAGGAACTAGGGGAATAGACAAATTTTTTTGTGTTTGGTGGGGAGGTTGTTAACAAATAAATTAATACGATATCACATTATGAAGGAGAGACTAGCAACAATATGGAGTCGGGTAAAGGTGTCTTAATCAAGGAAGGGAAATCAGGGGTGTTTTTGTTTCAATTTGTCTATGTGGTAGACTTCAATAGAATACTACAAGGGGGTCCATGGTTTTTTGACAATCATACTCTGGTGCTAGGTTGTATGAAGGAGAATGAGTCTTTAGGGCAAATTCCATTATGGGCAAATTTCATTATTTCATGTTCCTTGTACAAGTACATAATCTACCTACGAGCTTTGTGTTTGTCAAAGTTGGTGAGCATCTAAGAAATTATATAGGGGAATTCATGGAGTACGATGCCAAAAATAATTCAAATTTTTTAAAATCCTATATGAGAATTCGAGTCATGATTGACATATGTGAACTGCTGAAGAAGTTAAAAAAAAGTAAAGAAACCCCAAAGAGTGAAAAGTAGTCAAATTTAAGTACGAAAGACAAAGAACATTTTGTTATCTATGTGGGAAACTAACACACTTTGATCATTTTTTTGACAAATTGTATACTATAGAGAGTGATGATGGACAAAGGGAAGGAGGCCTAGAGTTAAAGATAGAGATGTAATAGGGTAGTGATATTAGAGGGAGTAGGTGGTTGAGGGAGGAAGGTGGAGCATTATTGATGATAGAGAATCACGTGTCAATCATTAATTTTGAAATGATAGGGATTCCAAATAATCAGACCTTGTCAGTTATTATTTTGCCAATAACAGATGATTTGATTATTAATGGAAAGAAGGTCCTAATGTCATTGTACCAAAAAAGTACATTACAACTAATCGTTAAGAGAATGGGTCTAGACAAAAGCCGAGAAGGTCAACCATCGTCATCAACACCATTTGAGGAGGAAACCATGAGTGTGATATCAATAGATAAAAAAAAGAAAGATGAAACATAAATGAAAAGGAGAAAATGGAGTGTGACATGGAAGGAAACAAGGTTGATGAAGCTAGAATTTCTACTAATATAGTATCATAGGATCCTTCTTTAAAGGCAAGTCCTAACAACCAAGCCTTCCATGGTCAATGAGAGTTTTGAGTTGGAACTTTCATGATTTAGGGCACCAACATATAGCTCTTATCGTCAAAAAGCTGGTCTAATCTCACAAACCTGATGTATTGTTTCTTTGTGAGACATTAGTGGTTGCTAAGAAGATAGAAGAAATTCATGTGAAGTTATGGTACAAAGGTGCTTTTGTAGTAGATAAAGTGGGAAGAAGTTATGAACTTACTATTTTATGGAATAACTCTCTTACGTGTCATGTTTTGAGTTATTTGATTAATCATATTGATGCACATGTGGAAATGGACAATGTAAGTATGTGGAGACTGTTCTAGAATGGGGTAGAAGGAAAGAGGCTTAGGATTTTCTAAGACTCTTGGTATCTCGATCAAGTCTTCCTTGAAGTATTGTAGGGGATTTCAATGATCTACTTACGCTAGATGACAAAATCAGTGGGGGTAATCACCTCACGTGTAATGATGGGCTGTGGGCTTAAGGATCTCCCCCTTTGAGGTTATGCTTTCACTTAGACTAGGAGAAGAGGCTCAAATGTTGTGATTGAGAAGTATTTGGATAGAGTCATGACTATCTATGATTAGTTTGATATGTTCCCAACAGGCAAGTTGACAAACCTACTAACACCTATCTCATACCACTCTCCAATCCTCCTTGTTCTTTTTGAAAAAGAGAAACAAAAAAAGATGTTATTTCAACTTAGAGAACTTGTGGCTATTAGAACCAGAGATTGTAGAAGTGGTGTATTAGGCTTGGCCTATAGGTATGAATGACGATCTTTATACTAAGATTCAAAATTGTTCAAGAAAGTTAGATAAGTCAAGTAAAAGGAAGAGAAGCCAATATAGAAACCAAGTTGAAATTTGCAAAGAGAAGTTAAAGTCACTTCGAAATAAGTGGAATGATAACTATAGTGAACAAGAGGCAATAATGAGAATAAAGTTGACTAACTTAATATTGCAAGAGGAAGTCCACTGGCATCAATGCACTAAGAAGTTTTGGCTTAAGGATGATGATATTAACACACGATATTTACATGTATCAACAACAACATATAAACATAATAATACAATAAACAAACTACAAAAATATGATGGTGTTGTTGTTCAAGATCAAGAAGGGTTGCATGATGTGGCAACCTCACACTTTCAAAATTTATTTACTACTTTATAAGGTAATTATGATCCTATTATTGAAGTAGTTGAGGGGTGTGTCACAAAGATGAATAATGCAATGTTAACAAGATCTTTTTCCAAAAAGGAGTTTCACGATGTAGCTCAATAAATGCATTAGGATAAATCATTAGGTCCTGATGGCATGAATCCTGCATTTTATAAGCATTTATGGGGAACTTGTGGAAATGATATCTACCATTTTTTCTCATTATGGCTGGAGTTGGGAATGTTACCAAATAACCTTAATGTTATAAATATAGTGCTAATTCCTAAGGTTGACTATCCAAAGTCCATGAAGGATTTTTGAACCATATCTTTGTGTAACATAGCATATAAGATTTTAGTTAAAGCTTTGGCAAATAAACTTAAACGAATTCTCTCTAAATGTATATTGAAATAGCAAGTGGCTTTTATGGAAGATAGATTTATTACTAATAACATATTGGTTGCTGCAAAAATCCTTCATGACTTTAAATGCAACATGAGAGATATGAAAGGCAAGGCAACACCTAAAATAGACATTAGTAAAGCCTACAACTAAGTGGATTGGGGCTTCCTCACAAGTATCATGTCTAGGATGGGTTTCTTCACCAGGTGGATTGGTTGGGTGAATATGTGTTTGCATTTTTGTGGTTTATTCGATAAGTGTCAATTGAGAAAGTATGGACTAAGGCAGGGGGATCCTCTTTCCCCCTACCTTTTCATATCGTATGTGGAGGGTTTACCTTGCTTATTAAATCAAAGATAGTACAAGGACAATTGTATGGTGTTAGAATGTTGAAGGGCATTCCTAGTGTGTCAAACCTACTCTTCACAAATGATTGCTTCCTCTTCCTCAAAGCCATGTCCCAAGAGATTGAAGTGATGAAAAATATATTGAAGGTGTAAGAATCAACATCAAGTTAAACTATTAACCAACCAAAATTTAAGATATCTTTTATTCAAAATGCACCTTTGGAGGTGAGGAATCTCATCATCTTTAGAATGAGTGTCTCGAAGTATGGAGGGATAGGAAAATATCTTGGTGTGTCATCCTTCATAGGTCAAAATAAGAAGGTCATTTTTAGTTATATTCATGATAAGGTATGGAAGAGAATACAATCATGGAGCGGAAGAAGGCTTTCAAGAATGGGTAAAGAGATTAGGATTAAGTCAATGTTGCAAACAATTCCTATGTATTGCATGAGTCTTTATCTTTTACCAAACTTATTGATTGATAATATTCATGACATGTTGAATTCATTTTGGTGGGGGGGAAAGAAGAATGGAAGGCATGGTTTGAGTAGGATACATAAAAGAAGTCTTGTTACTAAACACCAAGGTGGTATGGGATTCAAAGACATGAAGACTTTCAATATGGCCCTTTTAGGAAAGGAAGGTTGGCTCATTGTCATCAATCTAGATTCATTGGTTGCTAGAGTATTATAAGCCAAATATTTTCCACAAAGAGATTTTTTGAGTGCTAACTTAGGGAACAACCCTAGTTATTCTTGGCATAGTATCTAGATAGCAAGAGTCTTGATCAAGGAAGGTATAAGGTGGTTTTTGGAAATGGTAAAATTATCAAAGTATGGCACGACCCATGGCTTAGAGAGGATATGAATGCTTTTGTCAAAATCCAATCTTTATCGAAGTTAGCTAATATGGTGGTCTTGAAACTCATTGATAACGACCAAGGTTGTTAGGATCATCATTTAATTGATTCATTTTCGATATTGATGATGCAGTAACAATTAAGTGTGTTCCATTACTGACTTTGTCTTAGAGGGGATAAAATCATATGGAAAAGTCAAAGAATGGAATTGACTTAATGAAATTTGCTTATGTTATTTTTTGGAATGCATTTGCATATGTTAACTGATGGACGATTCAAGGTGTTTGGTCTAGAATTTGGAAGCTGAGAACTCCCCCTAATATTAGGTCATTTTTGTGGTATGTATAAAAAAATTGCTTACCAACAAGGTAGAAGCTCCAATCAAGGGGTATAATGTGGCTAATCATGTGTCTTTTCTGCACGACCAATATTGAGAATGCATGGCACACACTTGTGGGTTGTGAATTCGCATAAGAAATATTGAGGCATACTAGAATTTGGCATGAAGTGGAGAAGCTCATGGATAGTTATGAAGGCATAAGTAAACTTTTCTTTGTAGTATTTAGCAACCTTCTCGAGGACTTTGCTATTAAAATTGTTATGTTGCTATGGAGTATTTAAAGCAGGAGAAATGAGTTTATTTGGGAGAAGAAGATTGTTTTGATTGAGCATGTAATGGGTTGAGCTTATAACCTATTAGATGGGTGGAATAGGGTATGGGAGAAGTATCCACAAAGATCAATGGAAGGCACAATTGAGTAGTTACAAAGTTGGCAATCGTCCCCAAAAGGAAAACTGAAATGCAATATTGATGTTGCCTTCTTCATTGAGGATAACTTTTTTGGCATGAGCTTTTGTTTGCAAGATAATTGTGGGTTTGTTATTCATGATTATACAGACTTGTAATCTTTTGTTCCTCAGGTTAGTGAAGGCAAAACATTGGTTTTTCAAGAAGCAGATATGGCTCAAGGAGTTGGGTGTGAAAGATGTCATTATTGAGGCAAATTATCACTAGATAGTTTCGTCAATGTATATTCATAAAGCTATTTTTTTTTAGTTTGGTGTCATCATGTCCCAAAGTCATGCACTCATTTAAAGCTTACCAAATTACAATGTTTGTTTTGTTAGGAAACAAGCGAATTTTGTTGCTCACAGTCTAGCTAGAGTGGCAAATTCTTATGTTGGTCCCCATCACTTTGATGATTTACCTACGTGTATTGTTGATATTGTGATGTTGGAATTAATATAATTCAATTTCCTTTTATATAATATTTATTAATTTATATATATATATTTATATTATTTGAATTAAAATGTAATTAATAGCTTAATCTATGAGATGAGTTTTTTGTGAGTTTTCTCAAACTTGATAAAATCAAACAAGAACGAGGATGAGTTTAATTTCCCTACTTTTGGTAGAGGCAAGAATAGAGAGAACTAAACTTGTCACTGACTTGCCCCGATTGGCATCCTTAGTGGCTAGAGATTAAAGGATAAGGCCTTAAGCACCCAAAATGGATTATGTTGACGTTTTCTACTACCACCACACATAACCTTAAGCACCTAACATGGACTATATGGATGTCCTTTATTGCCACCACCACCACTTCCCATAATCTCCTAGATTGGGATGGATCCTTATGCATTTAGGTTTTCATAAAAATGGAATCCAATGTTATTTGGCAATGATACCTTTATCCAAGACTTTGAATTATCGTTGATTATTATTGACATCATCTCATTATGTACTATGAGAAATTTTGATAGTGAATTCATTAAATCTTTTAAGTAATATGATTATCAAAACTATTAAGACATATATAAACTAGAAATGCACTAGGTTTCAACACATGAAAAACTACATAAGTTTTAGTCAAGAAGTACTCAACTCATCTAGATATATCATGCTTATCATAATCCAAGAGGTCGTTACCTGGTAATAAACTCAAAAGGGGTCATGCTTCACTTGATGTTTATTTATATTTAATTTATCCAATTATTAAAGTACTTCATATTGTATGTGAAGGGTTTAAAAATTATTAAAGTACACTTCACTTACAATTCAACTCATGACATGAGTTTGACCAAACTATTTTTAGAACAAAAATTGAGTCATTAATTAATTTTAAAAAGGAATAGAGTCTTTTCTCGAACTCCTAACATAAATATTACTCCCTTTATTCTTTTTTAATTGTCAAATTTTTAAAATATTTCTATTATTTATCATTTTTAAATTTCAAGATAACATTAGTTATTGTTTAGTCAATTATATGTCTTATTTTTACATATACATTTATTTTTATTCTGGTGTAAAAATGAAGAGGGACAAAAAAAGAAAACTCTAGAACTATTTTATCAAAATAATTGATTTTACAAAAGATTAAAATTTTTCACAAAATTCTCGAGAAAAATGAAGAATACACATACATGAAATTGTATAGATTGCTACAAAGACTATAACTTTATTTTTCATTTTTAACATATGAACTTAAAACACCTTGTATGTTTATTATAAAAAAAAACTTAAAAAAGACTGACTTGAACATAAAGTCAATAAATACTACCAACATTAGTCATAATTTATCGTGAGATTATATTTTATCTACTATCACATTGAGCTAAAAATATATTTTTTAAAAGAAATATTTTAAAAGTTATGATGAAATTATATACAACTTTCTAACCTCATTCTCCATAATTTAAATCAATCAATAACGTATGTATCCTTTGAATAGTTTTCATTGAAAGGCTAATAAGATTTTAGTAAGTTTTGATTTTAGAGAAGAGTCGATCAACTAAATAAATTTTAAATGTGTTTTATAATTTATAATAAATTTATAGATTTTATTTTTAATCTTTAATAAAAAAAATTAACTTTTTATCTTTAATTATTTTTATTATTTCTTATTTTTAAAATGTTATTTAAATTACTTTATTTTACTGTTTAATATGTTATTTAAACAAAATTAGAAAAAA
>JAMLFT010008712.1:0-13434 GCA_026544285.1 Pachyrhizus erosus | reverse complement strand
TAGAAAATAGTTGCTAATTTCCATAATAATAAAGCCTAAAAGACACAAATAAATATATGAAAAATTGACACTTATCAACCACCCTTTCCCTTATCGCCTCCTTCGACCTTCCTTTCTCCCGCTCCCACTATTCTGATTCATCCTTTAAGTTTTCGTTCATCAAGTTAGCATTTTGGCATGGTTTTGAGAAGGTCATTTGTTTGAGTAGTGATCCGGCATATGTTTGGCATCACAAAAGCTTCAACTGCAATTGTTTGTGCTTAACGTGATTTCGTGGGTCATTGCGAAGGTTGGGGTTGGCAGAAGCAAGGAATTGGTGGTGTTTACGTGGAGGAATCATGTTGTGTATAAGTCTGGGTTTTCTTTGTTGAATATGACTTATGATGTTAAGATTATGAACATTTGTTCTCGGAAAAGAAAAAAAATATCTTATAACTTATAAAAGTGGAAGTTCAATGTTACGGATTAATTTATTTATTTATTTATTGGTAAGAATGTAATAACCCAATTTTTATCTTATAGGAATTTATCTATTTTAAAAAATTAAATGTTTCTTAAAATAAAAATTATTTGATTTAAAGAGAATTATTATTACAAGAAATTGTGAATATTTTTTTTTAATAATTAATTTGTGTGAATTGTTTGATATTTTAAATTTTTTAGTAAATATTTTATTTAATTTCACGATCTTGTAATGTATTATGTATATTTTTATTATGTTGGGCTTAGAATTGAAATATATTAGTTTTTGGGCTTATATAACAAAAATAATATAAGGTGTTGTAAAGGGTGTGATAACATTATCGGGGTGCTGTAAGTAAAACAAGACTGCACTGAAAGAGGGTGCAGATGGTGTTTTGTGGTGTAAACGATAGCATAATTTCTATTTTTTATTATTCAAAATAGGAATGCAAACAGATATTTTACTTTAAATAACCTAGGAAGCATCTAGAATATGTAATTAATAAAATAAAATAAAGAAGTAAGGATAATTAAATTTGTAACTAAAGACTCATGAGATTTTTAAATCTCATTAGTCCTATTTATTACCTTTGTCTTCCATCTTATCCTATAAATATCTCAAGGATCATTTGAGTTCAACACACAAAAAACACTCATAGTAAAGAGTTTTAGAGAAAGTAAAGTAAGAGTTAGAGGAAAAGAAAGTTTTTGAGCTCTTCTTGGTGGTGGTGGTGCATGAAATTGAGAGAGAAGGAAGGAAGAAAAGTTCAACTTCAAAGCTTAGGAGAAGTAGGTAGGGGGGTTTCTATTTTCTCATTATGATGTGATGTTATGGGAAGGTAGAGAAGAACTTCTAAAAGTCCTTCCATTCCATGTCTTAAATATTATATTTTATAATATTTGTAATAATAATTGTTAGTGTGTTATTATTATCGATTAGTATGAATTAAAGTGTTAATTTTGAGCATGATGAACTTGTATGAATTTATATGAACTTGTATGAATGTTTATGAATAAGAGAACATAAAACAAATTGAAAAGACTTAGTCCTTTAGTCTTCATGTGGAGTGTGAAATTTTGCTACTAATATTAATATTTACTTATTTTAATTATTATTTTAATGATAGTATTTATTTGAAGCAATTCAATGTTATTTATATACTTAATTTATGAAGGAAAATACATTTTGAAATTCTAGAGTTTTATCTGAATTATACTTATAAAAGTTATTATAAACTCTTATGAGAAATTTTTATTATAAATAAGAGTTGGAATTGTAAAAGTTGACAAAGTTATTATTATCCTTATTTTTTGAAAGAAATGTTGTTATAATAAAGTAACCTTTGTATATATTCAAAATTTATTTTATAAGGAAAATTCTTTATTCAAATTTTAAGAATTAGATAGAAATAAATTATTATTATATTATTATATTATTATATGTGTCACATGAATTTATATATACACATAAGCATAAAAATAATTTATAAATGATTATTTTTATCTTACAAAGAAATTACATATAATTAAGTTGTCAAATATTTGGGATTATATAAGTATGTATGAAATTATCATAAAGTCATAAATTTTATAAGAAAATTATAGTAACTTATCTTATAAAGAAGATAATTAAATTTGAAAAATCAATTATCGTAAGCCTTTATGTACAAGTGATTAGATTATAGAAGTTTTCATAAGAAAATTATAATAATAACTATCAAGTAAGTTATGAGTATTTTTTTATAATAATGTCTGGAAGAGAAAGGCATGAAAATAATATTATTAGATAAAGACTTAATTATAATTGTGAGAATTTTTTAAGAATAAGATGTGTGGACATATGGATATGTCGTCACCATCAAAACACATTATATGCATCAAATTGTATTCCTTGGAGTAGATGATAGTGTATCAATGTTATTATTGTCTTATTATATTATGTTTCTCATACCATACATACATACATACATAGGTAAGGGTGAGAACATCCTTTGTTTTATTGTCTCGATGGTTTAAACTACAAGTATGTACCTAGCTAGAGCTTGAGGACTTGGGTTAGCCAAGTTACCTATGAGGTACTATGGATGTTGTGTGGGAAGCTACAATATGGTACACTGGAGATCACTTATGGTGTGGCCTTATGTGGGCCTAAGGGGTAATGGCACTAGTGAGTGGCATCTCAAGTGTCAACTATAACCCATATGCTAGGATAAGCGGTGTCAACTCACATACCTCGATAAATGTGGGGTATCTGTGATGGAGCAGAGGGTATAACTCTTGCAAGGGTTCCCTAGTGGATTATGTGGAATAATTATATATATTGATTATAATGACTAACAAGCTACAATTACATCAAGAAGTATCATGTTGATAAAGATCAAGGATATACTTAATCCCTATTGCTTCCCAAGGATGATTTGTGATGATGGTTTATCAACCAAGTATACGGATCCATATGATGATGTGAAGAAAATTATGTGATAATGATGATAATAAAGACAATATAAGACTTAGACTATTTTAGGATTCTCATGGGTGACATCAAGAGAATATGAATTCACCCTAGTTGTTTCTTTACTTTTATAGATGGACCCAATGATAATGGACATAGGAGTATAGTTCAACCTAACAAGGCATTAGGTACTACTAACATGGAGAAACCATTGTATGCATCTTCCCACATATCGGTTTACCATTTGCAACTATTGTATTATGATTCGAGACTCGCCTATCGTTTCTTGCTAATTAGGGGCACTTCTTTTAAGAGGATGAGCTAGAGGAAGAGCCTAAGGAAAACCTAAAGGAATATCTCAATGAGGACCCAACAAAGGAGCCAAAGGTTGAGGGAGACTTTGTTGTAATAATAATACTTGAGGCTAGAGTCTAGGGAATGGAGGTATCCAAGGGAGCCATCTCCATATCCTTGGGAAACCTCCTTGTTTAGACACTACTAATGATTGAGTGTCAAATTCTCCATATTCTTCTGTGTGATTTTTTGGTTCTCTATAATACCTGTTGTCTCCTATAATTGATCACTTCATTGGCCTTCCACACCATGACCATTTCAATGATATGGACAACTACTTTGAAGACAATAAGGGTAGGAACTAGTTTTGTAGTAAGTGTTGCTCTGTTAGGGTATAGATAATTCAATACTCTTTGTGATAAGTATTACATTATATTTTATTATTTGGTATATTTTCAAATAAGTTTTGATCATGTAATCGAAATGTTGGAACCTATAAATAATAACGATGCTATGTTTCTTTTATTATAGTGTTACATTTTATATTCCATATTTGTTTAAATATGTTTTTTTAAAACATAAAAAATTCACATAGATCTTTTTTCTTAATTAAAATTAAATACAAGTTTTATTAAAATTGAGTAGTGTTCTATGTATGTTATGAGACAACGTAATGAGGGATGTTACAAAGAAGTGCTAACAAAAGGATTTGCAAGGATTGTAAGGTGATACCAGGAGAGAGTTTAACTACACAACATTGGGTCTTGATTCTTGATGTTTGGTTCAAAAAGTATAGAACAAAAACAAACAAGTCATAAACCTAAGGATCAAGTGGTGACATTTGAATGAAGAGAAACTTTTGGCTTTTAAGTAGAATTTATTGGAGGAAGGTAATTGGGAATTACAAGGCAATGCTAAACTTATTTGGGATGACATGGCTAAGAAGATAAGGAGATTCACCAAAGCAATCTTGGTTGAATCTAAAGCTTTTGGGTTAACAGATAAGGAATCTTGGTGGTGAGATGAAGGTTAAAAAAAAGTGAGCTTCAAAATCTTGCAAGCGTACAACAATGCTGGAAATTGGTCAAAGCATCATAATGCTAGGAATGAGACAAGAAGAGTGTAAATGAAGCACAATCCAAAGCATATGAAGAGTTTTACAAGGACTTAGGGACAAAGTATGGAGAAAGTATGGACAAAGCAAAACATAGAGAAAAGAAAACAAGAGATTTGGATCACGTATGATGCATTATGGATGAAGACGGGAAGATTTTGGTCATGAATAAGGATATTAAAGAAAGATAAGACAATTATTTTCATAATCTTTTCAATGTTGAATAAGGTTGAAGTATTAATATAGAGGGGCTAGAAACACAAGAAGAATTTGCATTTGAGAGGATAGAGGCCCTTAAAAAAGGATGGAAAAAGGTAAAGTTGCTTATTTATATGATATCCCTATTGAAGTTTGGAAGTGTATGGTAAAACAAGGTTGTATTTAGCTCACTAAGTTTTTCAATGAGATTATGAGATCTAAGAAGATGTCAGATGAGTGGAGGAAGAGTACTTTGGTCCAAATTTTTAAGAACAAAAGAGATATATAAAGTTGTGCTAACTATAGAGGTATAAAACTTGTGATTCATATTATGAAATTATCAAAAATGTGATTAAGCATAAATTAAGGGTAGAAACAAGGATTCTAGAGAATCAATTTAGTTTTATGCCAAGGAGGCCTACAACGAAAGCCATTTATCTTTTACAAAAGTTGATGAAAAGGTACAAAAGACTTATACATGGTTTTTTTTAACTTGGAAAAAGCTTATAATCATGTTCCAAGAATGTTGTTATGGGAAACTTTGGAGACAAAAGACGTGCATATGGATTATAACTGAGTTATACAAGACTTGTATGAAAGAGTAACTATTAGTGTGAGACTTAAAAAGGTGAAACTAAGGAATTTCTTATTGGATAGGTTTACATCAAGGCTCAGCTTTAGGCCCTTGTTTAACCTAGTTTGGATGTGCTCATCAAGGACATACAAATAATTATCCCTAATTGCATGCTTTTTGTGGATGATATAGTCTTGATTGAGGAATCAAGAGAAACAATGAATAGTATGCTTGAAATCTAGAGGCACACTTTGGAAACAAAGGGTTTTTGCTTAAATAGAAGCAAGACAAAGTATATGTATTGTAATTTTAGCAAATACAAGAAGATTCTAGTTTAGAAGTAAATTGGGAGAAAATATCATACCATAGGTTGCTAAGTTTAAATATTTGGGATCAATCCCACAAGATGGAGAAATTAATGAGGACGTTACACATACAATATAAGTGGGATGACTTAAATGGAGAAATGTATCAGAGATTATTCATGATTACAAAGTACCTACCAAACTCAAAGATAAGTTTTATCGTACAATTACATGTCTAGTTATACTATGCGATAGTGAATGTTAGGCTTTAACAGAACAACATGAGAAAAAAGTCAGAGTTGTAGAAATAAGAATATTAAAATAGATGTGTGGTCATATGAGAAAAGATACAATATGGAATGAAGTTATAAGGGAAAGGTATGGTTCAACATCCATTGAGAAAAAATGATAGAAAATTGATTAACGTCGTTTGGGAATGTGTAAAGAAGGCTACAAGAAACACTAGTTAGAAGAGAAGATTGCATGTTTTTTTGTTTGGGAAAAAGGAGAAAAGGGAGACGAAAAAGGATGTTGGAAGATATCATTAAGGGAGATCTCAAACTCAATAATTTTTCTGAAACTTTGGCTTTTAATCGTGCTGAATAGTAGCATATGATCCATGTAGCCAAGTTCACCTAATGAAATAAGATTTTGTTGTTGAATATGCTTATATAGGGAATGTTCTTTATTTAGGTAGTAAATATATTACATGAAGGGATATAAAGTGGTTTTAAATTGTGATACCAAATTCATAATTATAAAGTCATTTTGAACATAAAGTGGGTCTTTATTAGAAGGTATAATTATTTTCTTCAAAATTGGCTATTAGCTTGGGGAAAATCTTGCACAATAGTTATCCTAGTTGTCTTTTACTTTCTTTGTATTCTACATCCAATGTCCAAGGTGTACATATACAAAAGTTGTTGTGTACTTTCTTCCTTTACCTGTTGATATAGACCTTATACTTAGTGCTTGTCTTCCTTCTAGGAATGGGGATATGACAAGTTTAGCTCTCCCCATCCCTATCCACATCAAAAGCAAGATGAGTTCAGGTTTATAAAAGATAAGGACGAAAAAATTAAACTCAATCTCATCCCCATTAGGTTTTATTGTGTTCAGGAAAATTTGCAAGGAACCCATCCTACATTTTTTTAAAACTTGTTTCATTCATATATTTAAAAGAAATCATCAATTAAATTAGTAACTACATTTTAATTCAAATAATATATAGACACATACAAACACATGCGCACACGTACACGCACACATGTATATAAATTAATAAATAATAAATATCTAAAAAAATATTTAAGAATTAAAATATATTTCTAGTTAAATGTATAATAATAATTTTATTATTTAATTATTATTACCATATTACTATTATTTATTTCATTATTAATATAATTAATTTATATTTTAATAATTATAAAAAGCATGAACACAAATACGTAATCAATAATTATATTATATATAATAAATAATGATAAAATTATATATATAATCAATATTTATTTAATTAATAATTAGAAATGTATGTAACGAGATGAGTACAAGGGCAAGGACAAGGTGGGGAGTTTCATACTCAAACATGAACTTGCCATTAGTCAAAAGGGATTTTTCCTATTACAATTAGGTCAATGTCAGATAGGTATGCAAAGGTTCTGTTTTTATTAACATCTCTACTTCCTCCTTTAAATGTCAACGAGGGTGCATACCGATAAAGACACTTCATCACTCAAGTTAGGATAATGTACTAGCAAACAGGTGTAAGAAAGTAAATAAAATTTTGTGTATTACCTTGATAATCTAACATTTTATGTACACATTTATGGGCCTTAGCTCTTATGGAAATATTACCTAAGATTACCTAAGATTACCTAATAGTAAATCTTGTTTAATAGTGGGATTAGATAAGATAAAGATTCTTTTTAACTTTTTTTCAATTTTTCTTTGTTTACATTGAGACTAAGACATTCAACATAAGGAGGTGGTTGACTGAAGACCTAGAAGTGGTCAATTGAAGATTTATTAAGCCATAGGCGTAGGGAGGTGGTTAACCAAAGACTTGTTTAGCCAAAGGCGTAGGGAGGTGATCAGACAAAGATTTGTGTGGCTTAAGGAGGTAGTTGGTCAAAGATTTGGATATGGTCGATCAAATACCTATTTAGTCACAGGCGCAAGGAGGTGGTCGATTGAAGACCTATTCAGCCATCCTAGTACACAAAGGAAATTATAGTTGTAAATATTTTCACATAGAGAGTAGATAATCAATAATGAAGATAGTTTTGCAATTTTTCCCTATACCCACAAAGTCAAAACAATAACCATTTTATGTGGGATTGCTAATATAAAATTGAAAAAAAGTCAAATAAATGCCAACAATTCAAGAATTAAGAATACCAAGATAGAAATGAAAGAAGTGAAAATCAACATGATAGAAACAAAAATATTCATCCATCCTCTTTATTTACTTAATCTAAAGTTGGCTCATGGATATTATTAATGCAATTACCATTTTATAGGTTGAAATATATTTTTTGTCCCTAAAAATTTCCAGTTATTTGTTTTTAGTTTCTACCGCCAATTTTCATTGGAAACAAAATGATGTGGTAAACAAAATGACATCATCACGTTAATGACATCATCATCCCATGTAATTAATAATTTACATGGACTAAAATTTAAGCAAACATAATTTACATGGATTAAAACAAAAAAAATAATATATTTATAAGGATGGAAAAATAATTTTAGCCTTAAATTAAATATTAAAATAAAACCTTAACTTAAGCACTAAAATTTGTGCACATAGTTGTCTGATATACTCAAGGCCATTAAGCTTCTTTAAATTCTTGCCATAAAAAACAACTGATCACCATCGTTGTTTTCATCACAACCACTATTATACTATCATTGTGTCCACTATCATTGTTCTTGTTGTTGCTATCATCACCATCATCACCATCACAACTATTGTTGTCACTAACACCATCACCAACACTATTTTTTTTTGTTACCACGACCATTAGCATCAATATTGTCACCACTATCCTCTTCATCACCATTGTCACTATCACCACTAATGTCAATATCACTATCACTACCTTCATCAACACTATTGTCATTTTCACCAATGTCATCGCTATTGCCATTATCAACACTATTGATATCATCATCGTTACCATCTCCATGAAAACTATGACATTAAGGTTTTATAATTCTCACCATAGACCTAACCTATAGTGTCAACCTTATATGTGTCACATCAAAATTCACCACTTATCAAACTTGGGAGGCAATGAAAAGGATGTAAATGGCATATAACTTGTTGCTCGTGTTGATGTTGGTGGAGAAGTCATCCATGGCAACAATGACAAGGAGAAGATGTTGTGGAATTTCATTGATAATGATTTATTCATTTTTTATTAATGAAATCGTGTGGTTGGATTGCATGTTTAAATATAGGTTGGCATTCATTATCTTCCTAGAAGCATAAGTTCTAATGGAGATCCTATAATAACTAGCAATTGTAATGGAAAAAAAGGGAAGCGAAAGGATGGAGGAATGGAAAAATGAGAGGGAAGAGATGGTGTAAGAAATGCAATGAAGGATGGAGGAAGAGAGGAGAGGAGAGAGGTGGAAGGAAAAATGTTTAAAGGAAAAAAGGGTGTAGAGACGATGATGAAGATAAATTAATATTTAAGCATTTATTTTATTTTACTATGTAATTTAATGTGTAAATAGTTTTTTGACCCTACAAGTATGTCATTTTATGTTTTAGTCTTTATAAATATGTTTGTTTTGATTTTAGTCCTTATAAATTAATGATGACATGACATAGTGATAACATGACATGAATGGTGATAATGTGATATGATGATGTCAGCATTATGTTTGCCATGTCACCTTTTAAGTAATGAAGACTAACTCTAGGGACCAAAATATTTAAAAGAATTTTCCCTATATTTTTAGTATCTCCAATATTATCAAATGTTTAATGTAGATCAAATTTATACAAGTTAAAGTAGTATACAAAATAGTACCATATAGATAACATTCCAATTAAGAAGTGAACTATAATAATATGATTTTATATAGTCATAACTATAAAAAAGTTAAAAAATTATTATAGTCTATCACAAACACAAATATATGGACCATAGAAATTAATATGCAAAGTAAAAGTTAATTAACACAATTTTTTAATAAATTTGTTAAATAGCTATGCAAGCTACTCCTATTTGACTTCATCCAGTAGCTTATTGGTATAATTAATGCATTCATAATTATGGAAATATTGTAGATAGAAACATAAAAAAATAGTTAAAATTAGAATTGGGTTAATAATCATTGGAAAATTTTAGTTTCGTACTTTCTCTAGAATATTAGTCTTTTCGTTATGTATAATTTGCTTAATGAATTTCAATATATATCCACAATCTATATCATTTGTTTGTCAAAAACACTACATATAAAATCAAATACAAAATCAATTAGTTCAATATATTAACATTCTCTTATAAATAATTAGTTAAGGTTATGAAATATTTGATTTTGACAACCTTTAATTTGGGTGAGTTAACTCCTCAAAGTCTAATGTAAGTATAAACATTAAAAAAATAAACAAACTAAAAATATGTAAATATTTAGAATCATCACAATATATATGTGCACACAAAGAGAAATAAAATCAAATTACGTCGATACAAATTACATCAACTTATACCATGCATAATTTTATACAGAATGTGTTTTTCATTACAGGGAGGATGTCATGTGGCGCAAGAGTGCAAACCTGAGGAGGTATATGAGATAATTGACAGATGGTTGTCATTTTCTTATATATAAATAATGCATTATTTAATTTGTATACATAATTTGGGTGGTTTGGTTTTTTACTTTTATTATGTTTTGCAACCAAAGGTTATGTTTCAATTTTTTCTTGTAATATTATATATCAAAAGAATTTGTTTTATGTCAAGAAAGATAATGTTATCCTTTAGAATTATGATTTAAGGTTTTTCTAAATGCAATTATATTAGTATATTTTTATATATAATTTATTTTATACTTGTTTTACTAGAGAGAAAAATATTAAATCTACTTGATAAAGTAAAATACACACCTAAGCTCCTTTTTTTGGGAGGCAAAGAAAATATAGTTGAAATTTGAGTAAAAGGGTACTCAAACCCATTACAAAGAAGAATACTTCTTGAAGCATAATAATTCAAAATAGCAAAGAAAATAGTACCAAGAAAAAATAATCCAAATGGTGTTCTTTTTATTAATTTTTATTCTTCCATGTCCATGATAACTGAAATGAAGCAAAAAGAGACAATAATCCAAGCTTCATCCAGATATTGTTACCAAAACATGCCATGAATACACCAAAATTACCACTACATTTAAATATGAACTATATTAATGTTCTGCATTTGGTAACATAGCATGCATTTAAATAAACACTACATATACACAATTTTGGCATAGTGTTTATTTCCATTATAATAATGTGGATTGGTTATTTCTTTTGTTATATTATTACTGACCAATTTGTGTAGAAAATAAATATGATCTATAATTGAATCAAATATTTATTAAGCACCATATAATATTATCTTAACATTTGTGAGATCGACACATGTACTCTAAACCTTAAAAGGTTTTCTGGATTTGACATGGATCATCCAAACCTGTTTTTGGATTTGTAAATTTATTTATAATGATTATGCAGTAACCAGATCTTGTAATGAGTCTTGTTTTGGGCACTTCTTGTACTCATCTGAAGCAATCTTTTATCAATGAGGTAGAGCATGGGCTACCTACCCCATATTTCAATACTAGAATTTATAAAAATAGCCCCCCAAACACAATTCTAGCATAATAAAATCCAAGAACCAAACTAAATACCAATTGCATTTAACGTATAAACTTCTATGAGATAAAACCACTCCGAAAAGCTATACACCCACATGTTAGACATATTACAATCTCATACTTCCATTACCCCTATCAAACAAACGAACCCCTCATAATTTGTAATTGCCTACATCGAACACTAATCAAACAAAACACCATTCTATCAATCCCTTTTTGAGAACATGATATGTACTACCCAATTACAAGCAGGCTTAAGGAGGGGCCTGATTGCAAAAGAAAACAGGAAAACACTTGAGACACACTTGGTTGATTTTGCGACTTTAAGGAGAAAGAACAAATGTCACTTAGATGGCATTGTGGTGGAAAAAACTAAGAGCGTAATACGTAAGGGTTTGAGTGAGGTTTGTTTTAGTAAGGGTTTATTTGGGAGTGGGGATTGAGTAAGGGTTTCAGGAAGTACATGCCATTCATGTTGGCATAGAAGTCGATGAAACACAATGCTAAATGGTAGTGTTGTAGGGTTCAAAACCAAAGTGAATCTAGGAGTACAGATTGGAGTGGGAAAAATGAAAGGGGTGAGTGCGGAGGAACAAGGTAAGGTAAAAAAATTTATTTGACAGTAGAGCATGTAATAGAATATGCAAACTTTATAAAAACTTATAAAGCATGTCATTAAAAAATGCTATAAATATTTTAAAAATTAAAGTTAAACTATGTATGAGACAACATATTTAAATAAGCATTATATTAATGTTTCACAGTTTGTAATATAACATGTATTTAGATTAGTTGTATAAAGTGTTATATATAAACATTTTGGTTGTAGTGTTTATTTCCAGTATAATATTGTAGATTGGTGATTTCATTTATTATTAATGACCAAATTGCATAAAAATTAAATACGATCTCTTACCGAACCAAATATTTATGAAGCACAATATAACAATACATGTTATCTAAAGCTTTCTATGATTGTCACATGTACTCCAAACCTTAAAAGGTTTTATGCATTTGACACAACCTGTTATAGAATTCATAAAGTTATTTATAATCATTATGTAGTAACTAGATCTTGTAACATGTTTTGTACATTTTAGGCACTGCTTATGCTAATCTCAAGCAATCTTTTATCAATAAGATAGAGCATGAGCTATCTACCCCACCATCCAACATAAGAATTTAGAACAATACCCCCCTTCCAAAGACAACTCTAGCATAACAAAAAACTAAGAACTAAACTAAAAACCAATTGCATTTGACATAGAAACTTCTTTGAGAGATAACACAATTCCAAAAGTTACACACCCACCTAAGACATACTACCATCTCAAACTTCCCATACCCCTATTAAACAAACAAATCCGTCACAACATGCAATTGCCCACATTAAACACCAAACATCATTTTATAAGTTCCATAATAAGAACACAATAGTTATTACCCATTTATAGGTAGGCTTTAGAAGGGGCCTCATCGCAAAATTGAAAGGCAAAAACTTAACATGCACCTAGGTGATTTGTAGCTTTGAGGAAAATGAACGAAGGCCACATTGACCACATTATGCTAAATAAAATGAAGAACGTGATGCATAAGTGTTTGAGTGAGGGTTGTATGAGTGAAGGTTTATGTGAGAGTGGGGTTTAAGGGAGTGTTTCAAGAAAAGACAGGACTTTGATCTAGGCTAAAAATTTAACAAAACATAATGCAGAATGAAAGTGTTGTAGTGTTCAAAGGCAAAGTAGGAGTGAGAGTGGGAGTAGAGATTAGAATGGGAATAATGAAAGGGGTGAGTGCAAAGGAAAAATGTGGGGTAAAATTTTTATTTTAACAATAAAGTGTGGATTATGATACACACTCTAAAAAAATATGTACAATGTGTCTTTAAAAATATGTGATAAAATATTTTAAAAATTAAAATTAAAATTTATACAAGACGACACTTATTTAAATAAGCACAATACTAATGTACCATAATTTTTAATATTGCACGTATTTAGACTAGCGTTATATACATATAGTTATATAAACATTTGGCATAGTGTTTATTTTTGTTATAATATTGTTGATTTTGAAATGAGTCTTGTTTTGGGCACTGCATCATTTCATCTCAAGCAGTCGTTTATCAATAATGTATCGTTTATCAAATAATACC
>JAMLFT010008711.1:0-13434 GCA_026544285.1 Pachyrhizus erosus | reverse complement strand
TTAAATGATGTTAGTACTACGAATAAAAAACTTGTTGATCATAGGTTGTCTTCTTTAAATATATATATATATATATAAATATATATATATATATATATATACATATATAGTGAAAGAGAAAAGTATTAGTACATGTTGGATATGGATTTTTTTATAGAAATAATAAAATATTTTTAAAAAATATTATAGAAAATGAACATTGATAAATATTTTTTTAAAGTAAGTTGAATCTAACACTTATTTAATCATAAAAAATGATAGTAGTCCTGTGAGTAAAAAAAATATTTTGGTTGTCCTTTGTGTTCTTGGAAGCCATATTTTCATTCCTTTTTGAAATTTATTAACATGAATGTAATATTTTTTTTTTACTTTACAAACAAAATAATATTAGTGTAATAAAAAATAATATTAGTAAATGCATAACTTTAAATTTATCATTCTAAAAACAAGTATAATACCATCTTTAGAAGAGTATGCAATTTTTCTAAAATGCTTTCTAACATTTAGTATAATTTAAAATAGACACAAATAACCTTTCTAAAAATATTTTCTATCATGTAGTTTAATTACAAAAACAAATATTTATTTTGTGTATTGCTTAAGCAAAAATTGTAACATCTTGTTAAAAATAAAAATAACTGCAATATTGGTAATTAAAATAAGAAAAATAATAAGTAATGAACAAAAACTGTTAGCATTAATCGATTAGTATATATATATATGTGTATGTATATGTATAAATATATGCATGTAAAAAGAATTTTGCATTTAAGCTTAACGAGAATAATAAGATAAAGTAGATAATAAATTTATATATGTATATTGAATTAATAAAGGTAAATATAAATTTATAAAAATGTATTGGTGATAGAAAATATTTATGAATAAAGGAAAAAATATAATTGAATTTTTAGAATAATTGAAATTTGAAAAATAATAAATATATAAATTTATATAAATAAAAGAAAGGCATAGGAAGCTAAAAAATGGGGTTGAGATTTGAACCTAGGCCCTTGAAGGGTGTTAAAGCATCCAAGCCAACTAAGCTACTAAGCTAGGATAATACATAAGGCACAAATTAATATATATAGGATATAAGAGTAAATAAAATAAATAAAGGGAAAGTGGAAAACAAAGGAAAATGGTTAGGCGAGTTCAAACCTAGGCGTTGGAAAGGGAGGGGCGCACCTCGACCAATTGGGCTCGGAGCCCACTTGTGTTAGAAGATAGTGACATTGATATGTAAGCTTATATCCAAGAAAATAAAATCAACAAAAACAAAAGGCACTTGGGGAAGGTTTGAGGAAGGGACCTAACTCCTAGACTCAGCAACTTAACCGTTGAGCTAGGTTGTTTTTGGTGCTAAGAAAGTGCCTTCCTTTCCTTTAAACCTCATAAGAATGAACGACAACGAATGAGCCACGTCCCTCTCTGCAAATCGCTTGCAACTCCTTCTTTTTCCGCATCTACGAGCCACCCTAGACCTAGGAGGAAGTTGTTTTTAGAACCTCTTCATCCCGTTCTCCCATCTAAATCCATATAAATGCCATTGAAGGAGGGAAGAAGAAGATCAAAAGCACTGAAATAAAGTTTTAAAAATATACAAATATACATCCACTAAGCGTTGTCGCAAATTGAGGAGCATAACCTAGAGAAGAATTGAAGGGAAGAGTCGCCATTTAGTTCATCGAGAAAGTTGTAACTCGCTGGAATCAACACGAGAGACATTGGAGGTAGGAGGAGTCACCGTCCTATTCATGATTCCTTTTCATTTCTTTTTTGGGCCTGCAAAATTGATTTTTTGTCTCCGAATTAAATATTTATGCTTAAGATTATGTTGTTAAATTTTTGGTAATATTGAACGTTGCCACCAGTGATTAATTCACATTTTTGATTTTTGGTAAGATTATGTATAGCGTAAGGTCAGGGTCTAGAAGAAATAGTATTCCCATCAACTTAATAAGTTCAAAAACTGAATGGATAAACAATAATAATTAAATGGTTGACTAAATCATAAATAAATAGAAAAAGAGTTCTTATAAATTTAATAACTATTAATTCGAATATTAGGCGTAACATGATAATAATAATGATGTTAATAATAAATAATTTTAATAAATAGGAAAATTATCGATGTTAGAGAATAAATAAAAATTTTACTTTGGCTTCTCAAATTCTTTTATATAGTTACTAATCTTCCCTTGTTGAACACATGATCATAAACACTCTACATGATATAATTATTTGAGGATGACATATGAATGAAAAGAGAAAAGATATCATTATTTTCTTAATTATCTTTATTATTACTATCTATTATGGAATAGAATTAAGATTTGAAATTGTTAAGGCTAGATGCCTTGCCTTTGTTATTAGAAGAGAGTAAATTATATGTTTTAAGACTTGTTTTGATGAAAAAACATAGTTGGATGCCTCTGAGTTACAAAATTAAATAGGAAGAATAGGATAGAGAAATGCATTAAGATATTTGACGATGATAAATCCATGAATGGATGATGGTTTCTCGCGTGTTCATGCTTTATCAGAAGACTTGAACTTTAAAGAGGGGTAAAAGCCTAATTTGTGTAGGGATTGTACTTGAGAGTTCATAAGGTTGATGAATCTTAAGGGTAAACTTCATCTGATTGCTCGAGTTGTGTCAGTACCTGTAATGGAGACTCAGTCGTACAGATGGAAGAGGTAGTTGACAAATGATAAAACAAAAACACGTGTGAGAATTGAGACTAGAGTATTGCATGGGTCAACTACAATAGATACTTGAGAAATGTCTATGGGCTCTCGGTTAGTCTTTGGGGGTAGTATAAGGTGTCAAGTTGTGACGACTCTAAGATCAGAGAGATTAATATAACTGGTTTGGCGTCTCGGACAAACCAGAGCATTATCATATTCAGTTGAGAGTGTCCTAATTTGATGTACCAGGTAGGGTATGTACTTTCGATCGTCGCCCAAAAAGCAAACCTTAAAATAAATAATGCATTTTGTGTAAGTCCTCTCAGAGATAGAAATTTTGAAGGCATCGAGGGCTCCTAAAATACGATTAATAAAATATCCTAGTAGGCGCAACACAGTGAGGAGAGAGTGTGTGATAATAGATACATTTTATTTTATGTTATTCCATGTTTGCGTGTGATTGAAGATAGATGACTGACTCCTACAACTCTCACTTTTTAGATGTTGATGGTGGAAACGAACTTGCCAACTTCCAGGTGTTAGATACAGCTCCTAGCAGAGCAATGGGGGGTGAGTCCTCATTGTTAGAGATGATCTCTAGCTAGGGAAAAGGTGGCGAATATCCATCGGACAATAGTTGAACCTCGAAGACCGTATAGACATGTTTTATGGCTTCATACTTGTTATTTTGCATATGTAAAGTTTATGTGTATATTAATTATGATGAAATGTACTAGTGTATAAGTAATGATTTGTAACCTAGATAATTTTGTAATTTTTGGATATATGAAATTGTACACTTACGGTATTAGTTTACTTAGTTTCTACTTATGAGAAAAATATTTATTATCATTATTATTTAATTACTACACTATTATCATTTATATGAATTTCTTTATTCTCAAAATTTTATTTTGGAAAGAATGATGAAAAATAATATCAATACTTGGGATCATTCGCTGAAAAATGTATTGACGAAAAATTATTTTGCATTTTTAAGTTAAGAAAAACTAAATATTGTGCATTTAATAAAGGTGTTTAATTAATTATGCAAATTTCAAAAAGAAATTATTATTAAAAAAATTATTTCATGATAATAAAAAAGGTGTTACAAAAATTAAGAGAAATTAATGTAGAAAAATATCAAATATAATATTGTTAAGTCTTGAGATTCACTGTAAATTATTTTCTAGAATCTTCATGTATTTAATGCAGATATTTTTCACATTATTATAATAACTTTATTCTGTTTAAGGGATAGTACTTAAAATGCTGAAATAGATGTTGTGGTGCAACTTTGCATTATGATGTTAGAAGACAGTTCTTTAATAAATAATTAAAATGTTAATCTTACTTAAAGCTAGGATTGGCGTATATAGAATAGTTGTGAAATGTGGAAGAAACAAAAGGAAAGAAGAAAGAACATGAGACAAACAAGGAAAGGAGGGACCAACATGTCGGAGAGCCATGACGTGGACAGTGGCAATAGAACAGACTTTACTTGCTAATTTCAAGGTTCATTTCAAACATTCATACATCACTGACTACGTGCATTCAAATTCTTAACACCCCTGTCTTGTTCATTTAACTCATTCATATATCTTCCTTCTCTGCTCCTGCCTCTATGTCATATCTCAATTCTCTTCACTCAGAACTCAGGTATGTTCAGTAATGGCTTTCATCCACTGTGTTTGATTGTCACTGATTGTGTCTATATTCTTTATATATTTTTTTTAATTCCCCTTGTTATATATGACTGTGTTAATTGTATGTGTAGTACAAGATAACAAGTAAGAAAGCTTCTGTCTTTCTTTCTTTTATTTTTTATGAAGTGGGGTTAGGACTTGGGATATGTTTTCCTCATGAATTATGATAAAGTCAAGGCTTTATGGTGGGCCATGAGAAATGAAGCCTCTGTGTGTGGTCAACCAAGAGCAAAGAGTCAAGAAATGTTATAAAATGAAGGTTTTGTAGACAACCATTAGTATTGATCCCTGTGTTTGATGCACTAGCAGGGAGATAGAGGACATAGAGAAATACTCTAATTTGCAAACTCTTGTATTTTTTCTTTCAATCTTTTCTTGTTTCTCTATATTTACAATAGAAAGAACAACTTATTTATAGGTATTAACATGCTTTTCAAAAGCTGAAAATAATAAAATCTAATTATAGCCATAAAATAACCTATTTATGGATATTAACATGCTTTTTAAAATTGAAAATAATAAAACCTAATTATAGTCATAAAACAACCTATTTATAGACATTAACATGTTTTTCAAAACTAAAAATAATAAAACCCACTAATTAGCATTTAATGTTTATCCAACAATGTTTGTGTGTTTTGTGGCCAGCAAAGATAAATGAGGCCATTGAGTGTAAGTGGCCAAGTCCAACCAAGAGAAATGAGGCTTGTGTGTGTGTGTTTTGTGTCGTACCAAGAGAAATAAGGCCTTCGTTTGTGTATGTTTTGTCCCAACCAAGAGAAAGGAGTTCTGTGTGTGTTAACAGTATTTAAAATCATTATCCAATATATATAATAGACTGTTTTAAGTTATTTGAAGTGTATAATGACACCTAAAAGGGTTTAAGTGGAGATGTTTTTTAAGGATTAATAAATTATTTTACTTAATTTTGATTTAGGACTCCTTATCAAGGTGATGCAACGTTGTTGGAGTTTTTCATTACTAAAGATCCTACTAGGTCACTGAAAGTATAACTCCCTATAACAAAGGAGTTGAGGCTTGCTTTTCAAGCAAAACTTCCTAGGGAGATGAACTTCCATAAGGTGCAAAGCTCCATTTGCTGAGCACAAGGCGTTGTCTTACACTAAGTGCAAATCATATTCTTGGAAGGTTTCACATCTTAGGACACCTTAGACAGTTTAGTATCTCCGTATTTAGAATATCATGTCTCCTTAGTATTGTTTCCAAGCCAAAGCTTTCACACATGCATCTGTGTGTTGCTTCTTATTCTCTTGTACCAAATTTTACTATAATTTGTTTATGATGCTAACTTTTTGTTTTAAATGTTCACGTTTGCTTTTAAATTAAGAGTCCTGTATGGTTAAAATGTTTTGAAATGACTAACTAAAACTAGTTATATGACTTCAGAATCAATGAACGATATTTAGTATAAAACCCAAAAAGGGAAATTTTGTTCTTGTAGATATACAATTGAATGTGTTCTAGTTTTTTTTTTAATGATACGTGACCTAAGTTGCTTGTGCGTAGCGGAATCTTGTTGTGGTAGATATGCAGAAGTTTAATGTGTTTTATTTTTATTCGAAGACCAAGAATGCTCTCAGTTGCTTGTGCATTGCATGGTGGTTAAAGCTGCGAGGAAACTACATTAGTACTAGTACTTTTGGCGGGTTTTCTTTATTAATAAAGCTTTAATGTTCTGTTAATAATTGATACTTTGAAAATATATGGAAAACGATAAGAAAATAAGTGTTTGAAATAATGATGAATATTTAAATTATTATGGAGAAAGAAAATAAATTAAGGAAGAAAGTTTTGTTACATATGTATTTCAGTTTTTATTTAGAAGAAATCTGAAAATGTAATTTTTTTATCTATTTAATTAGTAAGTATAAAAATTAAAAAGTTTTATATAATTATATTAATAGAAACTGAGATTTTAAAATAAAAAATAAATATTTTTTCAATTAATAAATATCCTTTTTTACTGTTATATTGAAATATTTTAAAATTATCATAATTATTATTGTTAAAGTGATAAGAGTTATCTCTATGACATAATCATAAGACATTAATGTGGAAACTCTAGGAGTTTTCGATGATTAGTATAATAACTTAAAGTTAATCATATAGTGATATCATGAGATTGATGAGCTAAAAACCATTTAGTGATGGCATGTTTGCCTATCATATTATGAGCTAAGTTAATGGATAAGGACCCTGTAGAGTTGGCATGTGCACTTGTGGAATGGAAAGTTGTATGCTACGAAATTAACCCTGGATGTCTAGACAATCATATTCCTAACACTTACTTAGCATCACGGGGATTGTTGTAGAGTATATCCCTAAGGGGTCATATGTTCATTTATTGATAAAATGATAATGATGGCGATGTTGGTACCATAAAGGGGTTACAAGCTCCCAATCACTTTTTGGGAGAAATGATGATTGGTGATAATCATTAATGGGGAATATAGATTCATATGAGTTGTCAAATTTATGATTTTAATAACTTAGGTCAAAACCTAGGTTTACCCATTATATTAGTTTGCTAACAACCTGTCTTTTATTATGTGTAGTATATGAAGTTTTGTCATCTGATGAAGTTATTTTATACTACTTGCTGTAATAATTTAGAAAATCGCTAATGTAGTGGAAGAGTATTGACTTTTAATTAAGAATTTTCTTAGTGGTTATAGAATATGGTATTGTGAAAATGCATGTTGAGGAAAGACTTAGTATTTAAGTATGTCTATTAGTGATCCACTTCTCATTCCTAAGAACTTTCTTGGTGTACTATTTCACAAATTAGTCATTATTCCAACATATGGTACCTATAACTTTTAAAAATCATTTGATTTCAACAATTTATTCTATTGATAGTTTAAACTGTTCAATTTGACTTGAGTATTCTCTGAATAATCACTCTAATTTATAGAATTGATTATTTATCATATTATCTATTCAAATCAATCCTTGATTTCTTATCTCTAAATTTTATTAAGATACATATTGCATCATCTTAATAGTAGTGGTTCTTTTCTTAGGACCAAAATTGTAGTATGCTAAATTTTTGTTATGTCAAATATTTTACTATTGAACTAAGTCTTTTGAGTTTTGCCAACACAAAACTACATTGAGCACTAAAAAGTAGGAGGATATATTAGTTGATACATTTATGGATTGAGTTAACTAATAATTATCCTCCATCGTTGGATTCAACCGAAATTTGGCAAAGAAAAATTGTTTAACATTCCTTATCATAATATTCCTAAGAATATAACATAACTTAAGAAAACACCCCACAGTTGTGTTTATAATAACAAATATTTATTTGATTATATTTTTAATAATTTTTCTAGATTGAAGCCTAAAAAATTATTAAGTGTCCGTTACGTCCATAAAATCTACTAAAACATTAAAAATGAGATAAATTAATAAAAAAGATATAAAATTTAAAAATAGTTAACATGGAAAAATGCTTAAAATAATATAATATAATTTTAGAAAATTTCTAGGAATTTTACAAAATTATTTCATAAATAGAGAAATAAAACTCTAGAGCAACTATAAAAGCTTAAATAGGAATCCTTTGACTTAGAAAAACTTTTGGACTATATAATACATTATAATTAATTGGTATTTATTTGATTTATTTTGCAATTATTTCACATTTTTAATAAAAAAATATTTATAAATAATTATATAGTAAATTAAAATTAGCAAAAAAAAAATTATATTAATCTAATTTCTATACATGTTATACATACCAACCTCATGAAAGGATAAAAACACACTACAAGAAGAGTTGAATAATGTATGTACGATTTGTAAATCTTTACATAAAGCTTTGATGAAAAACAAGTTAGTAAACCTTTTATGTCAAAAAATGTGTGGATAGAAGAAGCAAAGAGAAAAATTAAGAACATGGCTTTTTATATTGGTTCAATTAAATCATGAGCTATGTTGAGTTTTCCTTTAAGCTTAGAAGAATTTCACTAACCAAAAAGAAGGTTACAAAATAAGTATTCTCATTGTCACTTCTAGCTACAACACAATCTTTCCTAAGATTGTAAAAATTTGAGTGTTCATTCATACTAAGTCATTCTTAGATTTCACAAACTTTACAAGTTTGAAGATGCAAGATCTACTCACACAAGTGAGAATATAAAAATTTAAGCATAAATGCAAAATAAACTTTGTAGAGCAAAGAAAGAAACTATTTATGTACACAAAGTATGAGTTTGGGCTTAAGATGGGCCTAAAGAAAAATCTAATGCGATTGGGCCTAGATTGGCCTAGAAAAAATCAATGTCTGTTTTCTAAGGATGTCTTCCTTAACCTATTCAAAAGATCATCTAGCTTCAAGTCTTCAAGATTTTTCTCCTTCCTAGATACTCCTCTATCAATAATGTTGGAGAAATCGTATTTGATAGTTTAAATATTGTGGATGCTCTCTACGAAAGATGGTGAAAATAGTTAATTTAATATTTTTTAAAACTCTAAGATAATGATTTACAAAGTACATTTAGCAATAGTATTTAAATTAAAAATGATATTTACATGTTGAACTTTGTGGCGCTAAACTTTTATGATGAAATATGTATGTTGAGGAGTGTTTATTTTAATTTTTCTTTGAATTTTGAGTTGATTGCTTAGCTTAATTGGACTTGTGATTGAGTCTTCTACCTTAAAAGGAGAACCTCTATATATATATTTACACTTTGAGTATTCATTAATTATACTTTAGGTTTTGAATTGTTGCTTAGATGTAACTATGTTATTAATAATTTTTAAATTAAACACTAGGAGGAATGTGATTCTCAAGTAATAAGTGTTGGAAATTGATTATGTACGTGATTGTGTGATGACTTGTTGTTTTGAGGGCAGGAATCATGGATTCTTGTGAGGGAGAAAACTTTAATGGATTCCATTTATAGAATCAAAATGTTATTCTAGTAGTTAATATTATTCACTACGAAATGTAGTGAATTAATTATATAAAAGTGTTAACTTAATAATTACTTGATTAGTAATTGATAGGTGTCCATTGCATATGGATGATATTAAATATTGTACTTAGAATAAAATATTAGAACCTTTGCATGGAAATTGAGAATCGAGGACTAAAAACTAGCATAAGATTTGAGTGTGGGCAAGGATCTTGATAAGACTTGATAAGATGATGGAACTATGAACCTGGTTCATAATGGGTTGAGGTGCATGATGCGTCTATTTCCTCTTGAGTTGAAAATGTTCATATAAGATTGTTTTTTTGTGAGAAATGAAAGGGGAAGGAAGAATCCTTTTACATTGGGTCATCTAAGACTAGTTGGAATGAAACGTGCCTATGATATGGATGACACGTTATTTATGAAAAATGACCTTATGCAATGAAAAGTTCATTATGTGATTTTGAAGAGCTCATGTGAGAGCTTCATCTGTAATCAAATATATGATTATGAGAGACTAGGTTGTAATATCTTTACCACAATGATAGTGGAGGAAATATGGATCCTTGTGCAATTTGTTGGTGAATATCTTGACCACGATGATACTGGAGGAGATGGGGTTGTAATATCTTGTGTAGTTTGTGCAATTTAACCTCAAAGATTGGATGACTATACATAATGGTACCTAGAGAATGGATCGTTGACTTGTTGTTCTTGGAAGTGTGGCATTGAGTTGTGATAGCGGTTCACATGGGTTGACTTGGCAACTCCAACGAATGAATGTCCTGCCACCATATCTTGGCAAAGGGTACCAATAAACATCCAACTTAAATTGTGCCAGTCCACTAAGTTCTAGGATTTTTGGGGATAGTGGGCTTGAGATGTGATAAGTTAAGGACTAGATTGGAAATGCACATAGGGTACAAGTGTAATTTGCAAGTATACCACACTGGGGTGGTTATTGTGTGTATATGTGACTGCCAAGGTCGTTTGTCTGTTAGTTTAGAATAAGAGGGAGACTTACTCCATATGCCTAATTTTTAAAATGGAGACTATTGATTTTGTGTGATTCTCGAAGATGGAATAGAATGGTTATGACAAGTGCTAATGATGTGGAAGAAATTATTTAAGAGAAGGAGGATCCTATAGGGACGCCTCATGAGTTCAAGTGGGTAAATGAAAGTTGAATTTAATCGAGTCATTGATTTGATTGCCAATCTTTTCTTATATAAAATAGTGTAGGCTAGATTTTTATTTTTGATGTATAATTCTCTTATATGTGACTTAGATGTATTTGTATTGAATTTCTAGGATATAAACTTGAAACATGTATTTGTATTAGTAAGTATAATTGCTTAATGATGAAAATGATAATGTTCAAATGAACTTTTATTGTGTTTTAATAATATTGTTGTGAACTAGTTGCTTTGTTAATTAATTTGTCTCTTTAAGAATGATATTTTCTTAATATTTGTCTATTGATGTGATTATTAAGGATATGTACACAAAGCTCTATTATGTTCTAGAGATCTACCAAGATATGTTGTTTGGAACATTGTGTAGTTTTACTAAGATCAATGGTATTAATGAATGCTTTTAAACCAATGATAAGATAATTTGTAGAAGCTTCCTTTAGAAAATTTCAAGTAATATGGTTTTATCTAAACGTTAAAATGGAAAAAACTAAATTTCTATATTTTAAGGATTGTTTCTAATAGTCAAGTTTTGAATTGCTCCACAAATTTTTAAAATAGTATGAAATTTTTTTATAGCAAATAAGTGTGTTATTACAAAAACTTGGAAGATATGAGTTTTATTTACAATAAGGCTCTTGGCCTTAATTATGTATATAGGATGGATTTTTTTTCTTCAAAAACATATATATATTTATGTAATATAAAAAAATCTCCTTAATTTTTTATGAAACATGGCTTTTGGCAAAATTATTACTATAGTAGAAAAATAATATTTTTATTACAAAACTATTTTAAAGATTATAAACTAGAAAGAAAATTTTGATTATAATGCCAATTTTAGTATTTGGTCAAATAGTTTAAAGTGAAGAAAACTGTAACGCCCTTTTTCACCTATATGATTTAGTAAAATTTCATTCTTAATTCTCAGGTACCTTCTATGGTTAACTCATGCAAGTTTTATTGTTGATTCTCACTCGTATGTTTTTTATTCATCTATCTTCCACTTCCATTTCTCAATTTCAATTTCTTTTGGTACTTTCCTTGAGCTCAAAGGTAACATTTCTTTGATGACTTCATTTTATATCAATAGACCAGTCATCAATTAAGTTTCTTCAACCTCTATTTGAGTAAATCGCTCAAACTATCACAATTCTATGTCTCATCCTCTACCTTAGGGTTGCTTTCTTAAGTTTTGTCTATATAAGACAGTCACTTAAGCTATAAGGGTTCCTTTATTATCAGCAAAGAAAATCATTACGTATAAACATCATCATACATTGTGGAAATGATAATATCACTGATCAAATAAACGTCCAGGCATTATAACATCATTCATAAGCAAAGTAGCAAAAAGAAGGGTATAATTGGTATTTCATCAAGTTTTATTTGTTATATTTCTTTCACTTTCTCTCTCCTATTTATTTTTCCTTCTTTCTTTCTTTCTCCTCTTTCTTTCTCAACTTTCTCTCTCCTTTTTTCCTTTTTTTCTCTATCCTCTTTCTCTTTTTTCTACTTTTTCTCTCTCTCTTCTTTTTTTCTCTCTATAATTTTTCTTGCTTCTTTCTCTCTCTCCCTTTCTTTCTACTTTTTCTTCCTTCTTTCTTTCTCTTCCTCTCTTCCCCTCTGTGTCTCTCACTCTCTCTTCCTCGTTCTTCTTCCTTCTTCCTCTTTCTCTCTCCCTCTCCTCTTTCTTCTTTGCTATTTTTCGTGTTTCTCTTTCACGTGAGTCTCCTTCCTCCTTTTCCTCTACCTAGCAACTAATTTTATCCCCAAAGAGCAACTTTTACTCAAAATACCACATTCATCATATATGCAATTCATAATCTCCTTTCTTGTTTCGGATTACCATCAATCTTATTTAATTTAGTGATATTATTTCCTTGTTACATTTCTTATAGCTTTCCTAAGCCTAAACGAAGCTTATTGCCTAAACAAATTAAGGTTTAACAACTTTTGTAATGAGAAATGTCAATGGTGATCCAGACAAAGTTTAAAATTACAATTCATGTAATTTTATGATATTTTGATCTATTTAGAGTGCCAAAATGAAATGGATATGTTCAGGAACAAATTTGTAAGAAAAAATTGAAGAATAAATGAATACTCCTACCTCAATTTCAAAATTTTGACGAGTTCTTCAAGTTTTTCAACAAAGCTTCAGCGACAATGCAAAATCGTGATTCTTCCCTTCTTTGCCTGAATTATTGGTACTAGAGGAAAGCTTAGAACATGATGAAACTTCCTGGGTAAGAAATTTGGCAAAAGGTTTTGAATTCAAGGTGAATTGGCTCGAGCAATTTGCTATTTTTCGTTCCCATCTTCTTCAATTTTTCTCCTTATATACTGAGTTTCAGTGCTTTTTTCCAAGCCTATTCGCATTGTAGGCCATAGGTGAACATAATAGGTGGCATAGTAGGGGATGAGGGTGCAGGATAGTAGGTTGTAGGGTGGATGGCTTGAGGAGAAGAAGCTTGTTCAGTAGCTTCAATGGCGGTCAAGGATTTTGAGCATAACTTATTTATATTTTATTTTCATAAGTTCGCAGCAATGAGTCTAGCGGTCTAATGACATTACACTTTCTCCCCTACTACTCTCAACTGTCATGTCTGGCGCTTTGAATCTGTCCCCCACCCTTTTATATTTTTTGCTTTTATTTTCTATAATATCTTCCTAGGATAACAAATATATTTTTTTGGGTGTTATTTTATACCCAAGGAAGGTGGCCCAGGTGGTAGCACGTTTTGCTACCTATTTGGGGAGCCTGGGATTGAGCTCAACCAGTCCCTCTTTCTTTTTCTCTTTTCTTTTTTCAAAATTTCTTTTTCTTTTATTTTTTGTTTATATTTTAAAATTAATATTTTTAAATTCTAATTTTTCTAAAATTTCTATAAA
>JAMLFT010008710.1:0-13435 GCA_026544285.1 Pachyrhizus erosus | reverse complement strand
TAAAGTGTCCTTTTAATATATATAAATGATATAAATCATATATTTACATTAAAGAATAGATATTAAATGATTATTTTCATTAGTCATTGTTTTTATGTTTAATTGTTTGAAAATGTTAAATATTTTAAATTAATATTCTAAAACTACAATTTTTTACAAAATATCAACTACAATGATGCACAACCAATATATTTTAGATGAGATTTTTTAAATAATGAAACAAGTTCGAAACTTGATATAATTATCACCAAATTTTTGTTTTATTTTATCAAAAATTTTATTTAGAATTCTAGAGATATTAAATGTAAATATTATATTATTTTTATTAATTATTTTTGTCATCACTTGATTAAATCATTAAAAAGGAAAAGAAAATTAATTTTACTTACAAATTAAAACCGAAATTAATCAATATAATATTTTATTAAAAGGAGGAATATTAAACTGAAACAGTAAAATAAAAACTCATTTATTTCATGCATTAATGTCTCTTTTTTATTTTATCTTATTTAGACTTTCATTGATCCTATTAAACTAAGGCTACCTAAACGTACATCTTGCTACATAAGGTTTGTATTAAGTTACATGAAATCAAGACTAACGTGAATCGACTTAAGCCTTTGGCCCACGATAACTTATTTAGTTAGCAATCATGTAATTAGTCTTAAATTAACACCAATCAATACAAAAAAAAAAAAAAAAAAGTCAACTAGTTTTAATAAAATTTCCACAATAGATTCAAAATTGAGTATGACAATACACGCTGGTTTTGGTTTACACTCGCAACTCGCGTAGGAAATAATTTCCAAAGTGAAACATATTCCAAATTAAAATGATTCAATCAACAAGCTAACTGACAATTATCTTTGCCAAATACAATTCAAAGCCATATGATAACGTACTCTAATTACAACCGAAAATTCAAATGAATAAAAATTATAAAAATGAAATAAGAATACGAATATATGAGAAAAGAAAACGCACGACACGAGGCACTAAAACGAGAAAAGACGCAAAAAAAAAAAAAAAAAAAACCCAACAAATAACAGTGTCATTGGCAGAGAAACATAAAAACTAATAGGAGTTAAGCAATAACACTACAATTAGTGAAATAAACGCAAAAACAAAAGAATAGAAATGGAAGAAGATGAGGTTTGGAGGTTGACTAGCTACTACAAAAGTGATGCATTTGGGTTCTCGGAGGCATAAGGGAAGACAGATAAGATTTCGAAGGTTTTTTATTAGAGAGAATTGTGAGAGATGAGGGATGAGTCTTGTGTTCTCTCAAGTGTGCAAGAGACCCCTCCTAGCTAAAAGGGTTTGGTGTTGTTGCCTTGTGGAGAGGGAACAAGATGACATTTGTACAAGGGTTGTAACATATTTGCAAAAAAGGTACATATGCATGGGAGGCTTGTTAGCTATGAAAAAAAATAAAAATTGTATCATTATGTGCCGATGATTAAAAAGATTTTTATTTTTATTTATTCTTTTTTTATTATTATTGTTTTATGAATTACCTTTAATGTGTTTTGCAAACTTTAACTAATAGAAACATAAGTATTTTAAAATTTCTTTTTATTATGTTAAACTAAATGATAAAAGTTTTACTCTTTTTTTCCTTCTTTTTACCATATATTTCATGCTTATATTTTTTTATTTTAGTTTTCCTTTCTTTTTATCATATATTTGCTTCATTTTTTTTTATTATCCAAAGGAAAATGGGTGCTGACACCCTTCATGCATTTAAGTCAAACACAAATGGAGCTGGCAAAAAAAAATTTATAAGAAACCAAAAGGTGTGGAAATTAAAACAACACTATCAAAATCAACATGAAAATTCCAACTACCCTTAAACTAGTTGTTTGACTCGCTCAAGCAACTAACTAAAGGAACAATTATTTTAGATGGAATTTACATTCAAGCAACCTTATCTTAGATACAACCTACCTTATCAACCATGTTAACCAAATTATAAGGCTCAAGTGGCCAAACCAATTCAGTCACCTTAAAGATCCACAACGTGACCACTTGTATAAATTATTAAACATTGGAGTGTTAGTAAAAGAAAAGAGGCTTAACCTCTTTTGACGTATGTGAATTAGTATTTTACATTTAGTTGTCTAAAAACTAGCTAAATACTGAGTTCTTGACATTATTCTAATATATTTGATATAAGTAAGTCTTGTGTACAATAAGTACTTAATGTGAGTTTTTTTTTTTTTAACCATTTCTTTGATGATACAGGATATAGTGACTTATCCATCAAATATTTTATATCTTTAAATATTGCCACAACTCCGTTCTCTAAATATTTTGTTGAAAAGTAATTTAAATATTAAAGTCTTTACATGCAGTTATACTTTCTTTCATTAACAACATTTACAAAAGTCCAATAATAATTTAGAGTGGTTAAAGCTATAAAAAAAAAAAAATCAAGCACACAATTAATAAAACATTAAATAAATTATACAAACACTTTTATAAATTTTAATAAAATTACATAAATATTTATGTTTTTTTATCTTTGCATCAATTCTTTTAATTTTTAAAAAATACACATTAATAATTTTTTATACATTACACTAATATCGAAGGATTAAAGGTTAAAAAAATTGTATAATTATAAGAAACTTTAGAAATAATTAATGTAAATGTGAATGTAAGAAATTCGAAAATTGCTATTATGGGGGTGAAAAATTGGTTTTATTTGATTAAAGAAAAAGAGTAAATAATTTTGAACAAGGCAGAGTGAAGAAACAGCAGGAGCAGGAGAGACGAAGAAGACCGTGATCCGTTAAAATGTGCAACGGTAACGTAGGCGTGGGGCAGCTTAATTCAAAAATAAATGGCATGAAATAGTAGAGAGAGAGAGAGTCACGAGAAGAGAGTAACGGGACAAATATTTGAATTCAAAGACACACACACACACACTCATAAACAAGCAGAACCAGCTGCAAGTAACCGTTCCCTCTCTCTCATTTAACCTTATCTCTCTGTTCTCTAAGCAATAGCAATAGGAATAGCAATAGCAATAGCAATGGCTTCCTTAACCCCAGGCATTCTGCTGAAAATGCTGCAGGCCATGAACACCAACAGCCGAGTAACCGGCGACCACCGATCCCCTCTCCTACAGGTAATCGGCATCGTGCCGGCACTGGCGGGCTCGGACCTATGGTCGAACCAAGGATTCTACCTAAACCTCTCTGATTCTCTGAATTCCACTTACGTTCTCCTCTCCCACCCTGACACCGACCTTATCCTCTCCAACCGCCTACAGCTTGGTCAGTTCGTCCACGTCGACCGCTTCCACTTCGACTCTCCCCTCCCTTCCGTCTCCAACATCCGCCCCCTCGCCGGCCGCCACCCCTTCCTTGGAACTCCCGAACCTCTCGTCGCCCGCATCTCCCTCTCCACGCGTCACTTCCTCATCCAACCCCTCTCTGATTCCGAACACGATCCCCTCTCCCACCTCTACCTCAACAACAACAACAATAACAACAACACCATCACCAACCCTAACCCTAACCCTAACCCTAACCTTGAAGAACAAAAACAACACAAAGACAAAGAACGAATCTCCAGAGAGCCTCTCGCGCCTCGTGACAACTTACCACCGCAGAGATTCTCGTCTCCGGCCACCGCCAAGAGGTCGCAGTCCGCGGGGAGGAATAAGACTGTTCCTACCACGGCCGAGAGGGATCCCTCTCCGGCGGGTAAGGGGAAGCGATCCGCGTCTCCGGTTCCGTCCAAGTGTGCGGTTCCGAGCCTCGTTTCGGCGCGCGAGGAGAACCGGAAGGTTTCGAGGGAGCCGGCCATTATCGTCCCGTCCAGGTACCGGCAGCCTTCTCCGACCGGGAGGAAGCAGCCGTCGCCGAGTCCGCGGCGGGCTTCGCTCTCTCCCGGGAGGAGGTTGTCTGGGGGACTTAAGGTTTCGCCGGTGGTCGTAGACTCCTCCGCGAAGAAGAAGATGGCCACCATCGTCGCCGGAATCTCGAAGGTCTCCGATGCGCTGGTTGGGTCCAAGAGTGCGAGGAAGAATTGGGATGAACAACCGCCGGCCACGCCTGTTGAAGCTGAACATAAAGAAAAGGGCTTACCTTCTAAGAATAAGGTTGATGCGCAAGCAATTTTGCGTACTCAGGTAAATCAAAAGTAGAAAGTATTTAATTTAGAGCAAAATTGCAGTTGTTTCTTGTTTTAGAATTATAAACAATGCACCTTAGTTCTTTATTATTTGCTTGGTTTAGCCATAATGTTAATGCAATTTCGCAGGCTGCTATGTCAAGGCGGTTAAGTGATGTCAGTGGTCAAAAACCCGGTAGCAATGAGAAAACTAAATCTGCTTCTCCTCAGAGTAGTGTCCTTGAGGAGAAATCTAATTTTGCAGCTATGGGTATCACCATTCACGAAAAGAAATGGACTGATGGAAGTGTTCCATTAGAAGCTGTGTCTGGGAATCTCGCAAGACTTGGAAAGGTATGTGTTTTGAAATTTTACTACTGCTTTGTGGTTATCTTATGATATTAATAATGTAGAATTGAACATAATAAGAAGGACAAAACTCTAGTGCTTTTGGTACAGTTCTCTATTGAAGATTAGACTTTACCTTGGTAACCATCTAGCACTTTTATTGCATGGATTAGTTTTAATTAGAAAATAATACTAAAGACTAAATTTCGTTCCAAGATAAAGAGATTTTTGCACCCTTCTAAAGTAAAATGCATTGTGGTGACGGTGACTTTAGGAGAAAAATCATGGGCAGCAACTGATTTTTCATATACTATAAAATGGAATTATAGTTTTCGCATACAAATCACTGATTTTTCAATATAATCTTTAGTCCACAGCATGAGTAAATTTTATAATATTAATCCAACAAAAACAAGTTAAGAGAATAGATAGGTATCATCCTGAAGAAGGGCCGGAATATACTCACTCATTTCGTCATTTGACTCAATAAGTTAAAATCCCTTGTTCTCAACTCAATGCAGGAAGCAATGCAACGGAAGGTTCTTGCTTCGACTGCTGCTGCTGAAGCATTAGAGGAGGCCAATGCTACTGAATGTATCATACGAAATTTAAGGTAATAATTACAGTACCTGAATTTTGTATTGGAAAGAACCTGCAATCTTTCTTTCACATATTTCACTTCCTCCTTTATGGCTAACATGAATATTTTTTGTTTTTGTTCCTTCTGCATGTCAGCATGTTTTCAGATCTCTGCTCAGTATGCCAGGCCAGAAATCCTTTACCAACCATAGATAGATTTTTCACTATCTATGACGATGTATTGAAATCAACCGCAATGGCTGAATCGGTTGCCAACAGACATAATTCTGATACACCTGATGACAGCATTCCGACAGAACAGTCAAAATCACTCTCTCTTTGGGTTGAAGCTGCCTTGGCCACTGATCTCCAAATAGTATCCCTTCTCGCTGGCACAACTGCTGATCCTCCATCGACACTGCAAAAAAGCTTGTCAAAAAGACATTCTCTGGGTGCAGCCAAGAACAATAAGGTTCCTTCATCACCACAATCCAATATGAGTACTGGTGTGTGGACAAGAGGTAGTGGAATGAAAGAGACAGTAGAGCTTGGAACAAATTTGCTGTCTGAAATGCAAATGTGGTTTCTACGTTTTGTTGAGGAGTCTCTTGATGCAGGATTTAAAGTGTTTGGAGAGTGTACAGCTGATGGAAGAAAAACATTGCCCCTGGATGGTGGCGCCATTGCTGTTGTTTTGTCTCACTTGAAGCGTGTAAATGCATGGCTGGACCGTGTGGTTTCCAAAGGGGATGACTCACTTACAGACAAAATTGAGAAATTGAAGAGAAAGATCTATGGATTTGTTATTCAGCATGTAGGAACAACTTTTGATAATTCTGCTGCTTCCTCTGCTTCATCATGAATTTCTGAATTTATTTACTATATATATAATTTTGTGTTTGGACATTGAAACCGATGAAAGAAGTGCTTCTTCATTCATCGGATAGAATGTTTTGCATGCTTTGGAAAATGATTATTATTTCATTGTATTTCGGTGTTGTTCGGTGTTTTTGGCTAAGATAATGGACTGAATGTATTTTTACACAAGAAAATTGGATAGGTTATAGCTTGATTATTAGTTGTTACATATATATATTTTTCAACTACTATCGGGCATTTTGAGTGCTTATGACTTCAGAACACACAAATGTTGAATAACAAATAATAAGTTTAATTTTTTTGCGTAATCATAACATTGATACGAATATCAATTTTGTTGATAATTATTGATAGTTGGAAAACAATTATCTTTCCTGGAAATAGCTATTTTGAGATGTGAGAAGTATAAGTGATATTTGTACATCAAAGATTTATGAATAAGAAGATAAAAAAGAGAAATGTGTAGAAAGAGACAAAATTAAGAGTAAATGTGTAAAAAACACTGTAGTGTTATCTATTATGAATAACAACTAAAGTATGTCTATTTTTTTTTTTTATCTTTCTTATGTATAAGATGTTATAACTTCCTTGTTTATTTATTTTGTCAAAATTAATAAGGTGCGTCTTCTGATTAATACTTAAAATGTTTCATTTATATTATTATTATTATTATTATTATTATTAGAATGAAAAATTAAAAATCTTTTGTGTCTGTAATGTTTTATTATTCAATAAAGTGATTATATTATTTATGTTTATATTATATACTTTTTTATTTAATAAAAATATACCTAGTACAATAAATTTATAATTAGAGAATTTTATTTAATTTTCAACATATAAAAGTGTATTTTTCTTTGAAAAAAAATTGTAAACTCATTTTGCATGTATTCTTTTTTTTACATAAAAAAATCATAAATGTCTTAAACCACATTTATTGTCGTAGATATCTTAACCAACTTTATATGAATACTTTCTAAAACTATCAACAGAATTCTCTTTTGAAATCACTAACTAAATAAAAAAATGGTTTAAAATATAATAACTATAGATTTAATTATTTATTGATTCATATAACAAGAAAAAAAAGTTCCTATACTTATCCATCTCTTTTTAATTCCTGTATATATATCACTTTTAATTGCTTTTAGTTCTTACCATAAGGATTAAAAATAAATATTTTTAAATATAAAGATCAAATGAGTAATTAAATCTTAATTATATTAGACTTAAATAATATTTTTGTTCTTGAAAAATTGAAAGTTTTGATTTTAGTTTTTAAATTTTTTTTTTTTATTTCTATTCTTAAGAAATATCATTAAATAATGTAACAGTAACTTGTCACAAATAGTAATTTTTTTTTGTCAAACTATAATTAGTTGTTTTAAACCTATAGAAATTTAAAAATATAGTATATTAAAGAAAAAAAAAACATAGTATCCTAAAGAAAAAAAAGTATACGTGATAGTCTTATCAAATTTTTTGAAAATATGATAATTATTGAAATGTCAAAATCATATTTTGTTATTAATTAGTATTTTTATTTGAAAATAGACAATAAAATTAAAAATTTTAAATCTTTAAAGGACTAAAACAAAAAAAACTTCAAAAGACTAAAATCAAAAATACCTTATTCTATAGGAAACAAATGGTTATTTAAGTCATTATATTAATTATAAGCACATGTATCACTTAAGTGATGACACAAGTTGAAGAGAAATCTCTTAACTTAGGAATTTAATTCTATTCTAGATTTTGATTTGTGATGAATATGTCTTTGGTAAGGTCTTAGGTTGTAATACGTTTGTGATATTCATGTGTTTTAGTGTATGTTTGAGTGTAATCATATCATGTAAGTAGAATGTGGTGAGGGTTTAACAAGCATATCAAAGTCACTTGCAATCAATGATAAGTATAAAAAGTCATTTCTTCAAGAACTTGGTTAATATTTGATTAAGTTACAATTATACTAATTAAGAAATCCAGTTTTACTTACAATAATGTTCACAATGAATCATTGATTGGTTTGTTTGAAAATGAAATGTAAATGAAAGTAAAATTCATAAACAAAACAGTAGCTATGATTAAGGTAAATTAAATTATTAAAAGTTAAGATTGGATTTCAACTACCTTTACTTATTTGTAACCTTAATAATCACATACATGAAATCTTATTCTCTAATACATTATCTAGGATTATAATCACTCAAAATTAATTCCTCAGTAATGAGATCCTAAGTTACATTCCTAAATATAATTTTCTTACATATTTAAAAATAGAACTTGCATTAAGAATATCCATAAAGATCAATGTTTGGTATTCTATTCCTAACAATTCCAAACATTGGGTATTTCATTTCAAAATAATATTTAGAAAATATTTTCTAATCAAATTTCAAATAAAAAATCACTTTACAAGCTATCAACACGTAAAAAACATTAAAAGCATAAATGAAACACTAGTGAGTAGAAGATAATAAATTACATATATCAAAATCAAAAGTTACATTAGAATTCAATAGATTACATTCAATCCCAAAGAAAATATATTAATTACTCATTTCCATGAGAGCTGATTCACAAAAGATGAAAAAATGTTGAAGATCCAAATCGAAATCAGCATTATTTTGTTTTTGAAATCTTTGAAAACCTTTTTGATTCTTCAATAATGGAGTTATCAAATGGAAGAGAGAGTTGTTCTTTTTGGTCTGTCCCTTTCTGTCCTAAAAGAAACTATTTCTCCTTTATTTATATCATTTGACTTTTCAAACAAAAAAAATGAATTTTGAACATTTTCATTCAAGCGAAATAGAGTCCTTTAGCATAAAGAAAACAATTTTTGTTCAAGCCATAAAATTCTTGCTTGAGCGAAAACGAGGCAATGAGTTCTCCAATACTTGGTAAAATTTGCTCAGCCTCTAATTTTTGCTTAAGCGAAAATGAGGTAGTAAGATTTTCAATGTCTAATAGAATTTGCTCAAGTTCTTAAATTTTAGCTTGAGCAAAATTGAGGTGAAAAACTTACTTGAACATTTTTTTAATTTCTTTTTTTAGTTTTCTATTTTTTTTCTTCAATCATGTTCTCTTCTCTTCTTTGACTTATAAAATAATATAATTTTCATTTAAGTGCACTCAAAATTTGAATGACTTTAATTTCAATTAAATTTAACTAATATATAAAATTTTTAGCATCCAAAAGGATAAAACAAAATAAACTAAGAATGTAAGAGTACCAAAATTCTAATAAAAAATATATGAAATTAAGTAAAATTAACCTCTAATATAATGCAAGAATTTGCATTTTGCATAAAAGCAAAATGACTGATCCAAGTCATTAAAATCAAAACATATTTTTGAGAGCTTACATAGTGTTTTGAAAAAACTTAAGGAATTATGAAAATGTCTCAAATAATAATTTAATTGATTAAGGAATGAAATAATTAATTATTTGACATGATCTATTTTAAAATTTTGACATAAAAGTGCATTTAATTGATTATTCGAGGATATAATTGATTATCTCATATTTGTTAAATTAACAAATGTGCAAATAATCAACTATCTTTATCATTTTCAAACTTTGATTTTTCTAGGATCAAATTAATTGATTATCCCAATAAAATAATTGATTATTATAGTTCTCAACTATAAATAATGAACTTGAAAACTCAAAATAGTGTGACTCTTGTTTCAAACCAATTGCTTTGGTTTATTAAGAGAAAAGTGATAAGTAACTTGATTTTCTAAGTGAATAATAACTAGATTTTGATACTTCAACAAAATTTCAATGAAACCCTCAATAAGTTTTAAAGAGTCGTCAAGAAGAATAGGCTAAGTGTGTTTTTACATTTTGAAATGTTGCAAGTGCATTTTATTTCCTTTATTTGTGAATGAAGCAATATTTTTGCTTTATATGCTAATTAAGAAAGTGTTTGAGATGTAGGACATAAGAAGGACAAAGTTTTGCATAAGATTACAAATTGAATATTTAAATAATAAGTTTTTTTATCAATAAATTTGTATAATAAATGTGTTTAAAAAAATTTCGTATGAATAAATCACATACTCTAATGATTTTTAAATCAATAAACATGAACAAATAATTTTTTTAGACCTTGAGAAATTATGAATAATGACTTGGTCTTAGAGTGTCAAATCTTAATGTTATTACATCACTAATATATTTTACTAATTATGCACAACTTGATATATTGTTTGTTGTTAATTTATTAATAATATATAGTTATTCACCTATACGAAGACACTGGAGTGAAATCAAACACGCACTTTGTTATCTTTGAGGTATAATGAATATAGTTTGTTTATTTAAATGTTTTCAATACAAACTTAATTGATTATGGGGATGCAAGTTATCTAATAGATCTTCATAATGGTTAATGACAATTAAGATATTTATTTACATGTGATGGTATAATCATTTTATGGTAGTATGTAAAATAAATTATAACAATTAAATCAATAATCTATTTAATTGATGCCTGTGATTCTACATGTGTGAAAAGTTTTTGATTTATCTTTAAAAAAATAATATTAATAATTATTTTAAATATAACATTACACGTATTACCTAATTGGAAGAAGGGCGTGTTATAAATGATAGACAAAACATGTTTTGTAAAAAAAAACATTCATGGTTTATTTATTATAAAATTTTATATATAAAATATGATTTTGTTACATAAAATAATTATTTATTATTTAGTGACAACCTTTATTATAACTTCTCATATAAAAATTATAACTAATATTTTATTTGGTTATGTTGTCAAACATCTTAATTATTACTAGCTAAGAATATTATACTGTGTGTTGGTTTGATAATGTTTTAATTATTTCGGCCAAGGTTTAATTATATAACTAATCCATACTTGACAGCATTAATTATATCTAAATTGAAAACATTTTTATTTGTCAATTTTGTAACATTTTAATTGATTTTATCTATAATTAATTAATTGTCCTGCTTAAAGTTAATAATGTGTTGTAAGCGATAATTTTTAATTAATTTGACTAATGTTTTAATTTTAATCATATGTATATTATTTGTATTTAATATAACTATTTAAATAGTTGAAATCTTACTGGAGTTAATCAATAACTAATTATCACCTAATTTAAAATTAATATTTTTTAGAATCCATTCTCAGTCTTATGAATTGAAACATTTAATCTGTTTTTTCACTTCTTAATTTCTTACTTAAATATCTAAAAACATGTAAATAAATATAATAACAAATTCATATTATTAATATTCACTAACAATTTAATTAAAAATTGATTCTTGAATGACAATAGTATAATGTTCAATAAATAAGATTCACTATAACTTTAGTCATGAATTTAGTAACACATTCAATAAAAGCACAAATCCAAGTTATGGTAATATATATATATATACACACACACTTTACTTAAATACAAAGTTATATTATTTGTAATTTTTTATTTATATTTCTTTGTTTAGCAATAGTTAGGGAGAGGAGAGGCACTTGATGTCTCTTAACGTTTCTTTAATAAAATATAAAAGAAAATTGAAAAAAAAGGAAGTTAAATAAAAATAAAAGTGCGTAGTTTAAGAGCAAAACTTTAGTTATGACACAGGGAAGGTAAGATTAGTTATCACGTATAAGTAACAGGTAAAGATGTTTAAAGAAAAATGATGATCAAAATATTAAATTTTAAATATAAAAAATAAGATAAATTCAAAACCCACGTCATATAAAATAGGAGCTATTTATTTATATCATATTTTACAAGCTACGTTACTTTTAAATTATCACTTAAACAAATTTAATATTTAAAAATTCAAATGTTTCATAATTTTAATTCCACAAAGAATATGTAGAAACTCTTTAAACCAAAATGTATTAAATACTTTGTCAAATATCTAACTTTAAAAGATAATTTATAAGTTATTTTTAAAATAAAATTTAAAAAATATTGAATAATTTTAAAATTAATCGGTTTTACAATTAAAAAGTAATATCAAAATAATTAATCTATCCTATTCCTTTAGTAACAAAAAATGTCTTATTTTGAATTTTTTTTAAATCCTATATATCATGATAAATTAATTTAAATACGTTTGCATATGTAACATTATTTACTTTTTACCTTTATAATGAATTATTATCATTTTTTAATAAATAAAAAAACTAATATTATTTAACACATGTTTACTATAAATATAATTTTAGAAGATATGTCATGTTATTAACAAAATATTAATATATTTTCTAACATATATTTTACTGTTAGTTAAAATTATTGAAATATAAAAAATCATAAGTACAATTTATTAAATAAGTATTTTTATGTATAATGTCATCATCATTGTTTTTAACATTATTTCTCTATTATATTATCCTGTCCTTTTTAGTTTATGTGTTCTTCTTAACATATATGTGGTTTGATATTAATTTATTTTTTAATATTAAGAATCAATTTAATTTATGAATTTGAGAATTATTAATTAAATATTTAAATATATTTTTAAATTCTATAAAACTAGTAAGTTTTAATTTTAGTTTTTGTAAAAAAAAAAAAATTATCCTTCAAAAATTAAAAAAAATATTTTTAGTTCTTATTATTATGTGATACTTATTAATAACTTATGTATTTAGTTAAAGGTTAAATAATCATCTTAGAAAATACTTACTGGAATTTATAATATAATGTCAACATGTAATATCTTAAAAAAAATTCTAGATTTCTAAAATAATTGTTATTTATTTACTTTAAAATAAAGTTTAAAAACCAAAATTAATGATTTTAAATTTTAGAAAGATTAAAATAAAAAACATAGGGACTAAATCTAATTTTTTTATTTTATAAAGATTAAAATCAATAAATTTAAATTTTAAAGAAACGAAAAATAAAAAAAAAATTGATAAGGAGTAAAATCAAAACATATTCGTTTTATAAAGACTAAAAATATATTTAAATTTTAATTAAATTATTTTTTAATATTAATAATTATTTTGATATTTTTTAATAAAAAATCAATTTAATGATTATACACTAAAATATTGACAACTAAAAAATAAAAATTTTGAGCCAAAAAACATAACTACCCTATTTTATATGAAGGACAAATATAAAAGATCTATGTAATAATAATATTAAAAAAAAAATTTCTTGAAAGATATTGTCATTATTAACTACGTTGATTAAAATCTTAATGATAATAATTTGAATAAAAATTAATTTTATTTATTTTAACATTACAAATATATATATTAATATGAGAAAAAATAACCTGGTGATAATATTAATTAAAATTTTAATTGCTTTAAGTGATTAATTAAAATTTAAAAAAAAAATCAAAGAAAAGTCATAACAAAATTATATGTAAAGATAATATTGAACATAATGGATACTCGAAAAAATTATCTATGATAAATAGGATAATTATCAATTTAATAAGTAGAATATTGATTATGGATAATTATCCATAAATATTAATAATTAAGAATGTAAATATGAG
>JAMLFT010008709.1:0-13436 GCA_026544285.1 Pachyrhizus erosus | reverse complement strand
TATTTAAACATTTTTAAATATAAATTTTTTGTTAATATTTTTAATAATTTATTTATTTATTTTTCTATCATATCATTATATATATATATTATCGATCTCTCTTTAATTGTCATTTAGTATTAGTATTGGATGTCCATATATATATATATTTTTTTAAAAAATTGTTTGCATGACTCTGTTTGACATTCTATGCAAGTGTTTCTGCAATGTAATCATGTGTCAATGCTGAATGGAACAACCAAAAGGTTTAAATATTAAAAAATTATAAAGACAAAGTTGTATTGAAAACTTCTTTTTCCACCATCCATTAGTGTGGTCTTAAACACATTTGTTGTAGAACCAGAATTCAACAAATTTCTTGAATGAGGTTAAAAATGTAAGAAATGAAAGTTGAAAGGGCCAATCAAACATACATTTTGGAGTCCAAGATAAAAGTAGCACTTTTATTTTTTCCATTCCATTAATTATAAAATTGTACAAACAATAAAACAAAAACTTCATTGCATTCACAGGTAAATATTAAAAAATAACTAAATAGCAGTTTGTTTTAAAGATTTTCACATCAAATGATGGTGGATTTGACTTTGTCAATTATCTGTGTTACAGATGCATCATAGAGTAGGGTCAATTTGTGAGCTAGACCATAAGTTGTGATGGAGAGGTGCGTCCCCTTTTAGGTGGAAGCAGTGTCTTTGAAACTAATTAAGGCTTGGAGGTCCACCAGAAAGTCAGAAACCATAAATATTTCCCTATAATAAGGTATATTACAGACTACAGTGTGACATTTGGGGTTATTTGAAATCCCTTTCCCTTTGCTTTACCTTTTCCATGTTTCCCGCTTACGCCATAATCATATCATTTTTCACCCAATGTAGAAAAATAATCAGTAAATTAATCAAGAATGTTGCCTTATTTCTTGCCCTTATGAAGATACACCCTTTAAGTTTTCTCTTTACGATTTGATTCTGTTTATTAATCGGCATCATGATGATTAATTTAATTTATAAAGAAGAAACAATCCATACATTAACGGTGTAAAGGATATTTACATAATTCTCTGATCACAACTTATCATATACAATAAATTTATTAAAAGGATTAAAACTTTTTATATTAATAGTAAGTTAAACTCATTTATAAAACATCATGCGTGAAAAGATTTATAAAACTCATTTATTAGTGGAGGGCCTCTTCAAAGAGACAAGATGCCACTGCCGTTCCCAGTTGCAAATTAAAAATTGTCACAGAATCACAAGGTACAAAATAAAAAAAAGTTTTATGAAAAGTTCATGTTGAAAATCATGTTAGAGATTAGAGGATTGAAAACACTAATTTAAAAGAATTAAAAATATTTAATTGACTAAGAAAAATGATTAATCACTTACTAATCACATGAGCGTCTAACTATAATCATAAAAAAGACGTTTATTTACTGACTAGGTTTTTTATTTAAAAAATATAATCGTGAAAATACTTATTCTTATATTTATTAGAAGATTATTAATAAATATTATTGGGATGAACATGTATTTATAGAAAAATTGTATTCTCATTTTTAAAATATTTTTATTCCTATACTGAAAAAGTAAAAATGTTACATTTTTATAAGAATATAGATAATTATTTTCTAATTTTATTATGATTTTTTTATTTTATTTTAAAAATTAAAAAATATTTTTTAAAATATTATAAGTAAAATAAACATATTTTTAAATATATTTAAAAATAATATTCTTAATTATAATATTCTCATAAATATGATTTTTAAAAATACAACACCATAGTTTAAAACAAAAATTACTGTCTATTTAAACTAATCATCAAATAACTGAACTAAGTTATAACAGATACTGAAATCTAAATTTAATAAAATGAATAAAAACATATCTTACAAGTCTAAAACATGACTTATATAGACCAAGAAAAATAATTAACCAATAAGTGAATAAGTGATCACATGTGCATCTAACTATAATCGGTAATTTAAACTAATCAACTAACTCAACTATATTATAATAGTTCCACTATAATATTATGCCCAATGCTTTTTTCATTGGCACATAAAAAAATATCTATCTTTAACTCGAACCACTTATAAAGTAATAATTTACTCTTTCATCTTAATTTTTAACTGCCCAAAAAACTGGGTGGGGTGTTTCAATTGCATATAAGAATTTTGAATTAGCTTAATGCGTTTTCCACATTACTATTCCCACAAAATGAGGGCGCATGGTTTCCTCCAAATTAAAAGGAATAATCATTCTATTCTTGGAATCATAAACCCTATATATTCACTCTTCTTTTTTTTTTTTTTTAATCTTTTAAGACAACAAGGTGCTCCACATAGTGTAGGACTATCCTCAGAGAAATAAACTTTTAACAAGTATATATGAAAGAAAAATGAGCTACAAAATAAAATAAATGAAGCTTTTTTACATATATATTAATAGGATTTTACAAATAAAAAAATCTCATAAATTAGAAACTAATTTAAATTGATTTTAGTTCAGCGTTCTCCACTTTGGTCATAATCATAAGCCTCAAAAAACTTCGCTCGCAACTACGTTTTTTAAAATAATTTATAGACTAAAAAGAAGAGGAAGACCTACCTTCACGTATGGTGTGAGCATATATTTATTAAAAGTGTTCCTTGGGCATTAGGTAGTGAATTTAGTTATATATTATTGATATAACACGTTAATATATATATATATACATTGCAACGGCGATAGGCACAACCTGCCGGTTGAGTTTGGAAACTCCACCTATTTCTAGTAACCAAGTGGGTATGGTCAAACTTTATTCAATCATAAAATACATATACATATTTTATTTTTGTTTACTGTATTTTTTTTTGTTTTTTTTTGCTAAGATTAATCTTTTGAAGTACATAGATGTATGGGATATATATAAAAGTCTTTTCTTCATTAATTATATAAATGTTGTATGTCAATTTTTTATGCAATTTTTTTTTTCAAATACATCCAAACCATTTATTTATCTTTTGATTAAATGGTTCAGCTCAACTAACATATTTTTATTTTGAGTGTTATGAATTTATTATGCTAATAATAATATTTTTTCAAAAATAACTATATTATTTTGGCCATCTATTATTTTACACAAAAATAATTAGTTAATATTATTAATACGATTTTAAATTTAAAATAGAATTCTATTAAAAAGTAAGTAATTAATAAAATTATTCGATTATGATGGTTATTAGTAATTAATTTTTTTAAACTAAAAAATGATCTTATTTTATAATATATATACACTTAAAGATTTATAAATCAATAATTATTTGTTATGTAATACAGAAAAAAATTTATCTATCCTTAATATTATGAAATTTTAATTTTTATATTTTTTACTTGTAATCAATGAAAAATAATATAAATACTTTACATGTTAACTAATTTTTTTTAATAGAAAGTGATTAAGACATTATAAAAAAATATTTATATAAATTAATAATTAAATAACATAAAATATTATTCTAGTTCATTTAAAATTAACTTTTCTTAATATATGTTTTTAAACACACATAGATATGAAAATTAAACCTCTAACCACTTAATTAACAAACATATAATTATCTTGTGAACAATAATATGGTCGTTGGTGATAAAGTACATATTTGTAGCCATCTTTGAAGAACTCTATAAAATAACTCTCGTGTCTCTTATCTTGGCAACAACCAGCATCTATCTTACTTGGAATTTTAAACTAAAACCGCTATACCTTACAAGTTACAACTATGCCAGCCCAGAAATACTCCTCAAAAGAAGAGCAATATAGACAAGTTGATCGGTATTAGGACAGTTAGAAAGTCCACATTATTGCAACCCCAAGTTCCAAATACACACAAAGAGGCACCATATTCATTAGTATAAAATGGTTTCAATTTGGAAGAGAGGGTCAGCATCTAGAGCCCCCCATATGGCAATGACAACCATAGAGGAGACAAAGAATGTTGCTATCATCTTTGGGGTCACTGGACTTGTTGGGAGAGAGTTGGCTAGGAGGCTGCTTTTAGAACCTTCTTGGAAGGTTTATGGCATAGCTAGAAATCCTGAAACACCACCAACCCTTACAAGCCCTTGTTACCATTTCATTTCTTGCAATTTGCTGAACCCTTTGGAGACTCAGAAGAAGCTGTCTGGCTTACAAGATGTGACTCATGTGTTTTGGGTCACATGGGCTAGCCAGTTCCCATCAGAGACCCAAGAAAGTTGTGAGCAGAACAAGGCCATGATGTCCAATGCTTTGAACTCTATGCTCTCAAAAGCCAAGAGTCTAAAGCATGTTTCCCTTCAGACAGGAACCAAGCACTATGTGTCTCTGCAGCCTCCCTTTGATGAAGAGAAGTTCCACTATTACTACTATCATGAAGAGTTCCCCAGAATGAGCAGATCCCTTAATTTCTACTATGCCTTGGAGGATTTACTCATGGAGAAACTGAGTGGTAAGGTGTCCTGGTCTGTGCATAGGCCCGGTTTATTGTTAGGTAGTTCTGTTAAATCATTTTATAACTTCATGGGGAGCTTGTGTGTTTATGGGGCTATTTGTAAACATTTGAGGCTCCCTTTTGTGTTTGGGGGGACAAAGAAGTGTTGGGAGGAGTCTTATATTGATGGATCAGATGCTAGGCTTGTAGCTGATCAGCACATTTGGGCAGCCACAAATAGTGACATAATTTTCACCAATGGCCAAGCCTTCAATTCAATTAATGGCCCAAGTTTCACTTGGAAGGAGGTTTGGCCAATTGTTGGGAAGAAATTGGGAGTTCACGTCTCACAAGACATGCTTGTGGAGAGCTTTTGGTTTTCAAAAGCCATGGCTGGGAAGCAGAAAGTTTGGGAAGAGATTGTGGAGGAAAATGGGTTGGTTCAAACAACTGTTGAAAATTTGGCCAACTGGGAATTTTTAGATGCCTTGTTCCGTTTACCTTTGAAACTATTGGGGAGCAGAGATAAAGTTGATGGACTTGGTTTTGGTGCAAGTTATAAGACATTGAATTCAATATTGTATTGGATTGAGTGCATGAGAGATGAAAAGCTAATTCCCTAGAGGCTTCTTGCTACCTTTGACTTCAACTTTGAAGTGTTTGGTAACAGAAATTTATGCAGCACCAGAAGATGGGGTTTTCCTTAAGAAAATTAGTGGCAGGGTGTGCTTTGCATGTGCTGGTTGACTTGGCCTTTATTGCTGCATAGTTTACTAGTTTATATGCAGATGGAATCATCCAATTTAATAATGTATATAACTTATTTTCTACATTACTGTCCCCTGCTGTCACTTACGTGTGGCTACAGGTGGAGGGGTTGCTTTGTCTTCATCCATTGGCTATAGCAACCCGATCTTTAGCGTCTGCAATCACTTTCCACATTTTTTTTTCCTGTTTTTCGAGTAATCATTTGCTAATTAAAAGAAAATTTTAATATAAGCTCTCGGGTCACACAGTTTATCAAATGTTCTCTTTTAAGTCCTTTCTTCTGGTAATATTTGAGAGCATTTTAATTTGACCAATGCTATATCTTCCTATTAATCGTGCTTTATAAAGTAAGCACTTAAATAAAAAAGTAATATATTTAATATCATACAAGTATAAAAAATATTCAATATTTATTACATTTAGTGACTGGGAAGATTTATAAGAAGATTGGAAATTATTCTAATTAAATGAAATAATTTCTGAGTTAGAGAGATACAACTTCAACCAAGGCAAACTAAAGGCTCCAAAGGTGTAACTCAATAGGCACGGAGTAGATTATATTAAAAAATAATTTGATTCTTTTAACGTAGAAATGCACTTGTAATTTTTGAAGAAAAGTGTAAATCTCTAATAATTAATTTTTCAATTAATAACTAAGATTGTGAGATATAATTGAAATTCACTCCTTTAATTTTTATTAAGGATTATAACTCGCTGCTTCATTGTAGTGCACCCTTTATTTTAGTTAAATTAATTAAATTACATGAAGAAGATTGATCCTTCCCCAAAATTTTCATTCTTTTTTCCTTCTTATCCCCCCCTTTTCCCTACTAACTGCACTAGAAGGCTAACCAGGAGCACTTTTAAGAGTCCCTTCATAGGATCCCATAAAGTATTTTTTTATGAAACTCTAAACTCTTGGATAATTCAATTAAATATTGCACGTATTCTGATTTTGTACTACGAATATCAATATTATGTAACTGAAACAATTCTAATAACGTGAGAATAATTAATATTATTAGATTAAATTAAAATTAATAGATTATTAAAATTAAAATATTTAACAATTCAAATTAAAATCTTATAAAAGCATTAAATTTATAAAAGATTATTAAACAAAACTTAAATATAAAAAAGATTTTAATTATCAAATCCTAAAATATTTTTATTATAATATCTTTAATTCATCACCATCATTATTATGATTATAATTAACATTCTCTTTATCGTAATAATTATTGTTGTCATCACCATCATCATGATAATCACTATAATTATTATTGTTATACTACCTTTGTGATGATAATCATGATAAAGATAATGGTTGGACTAACAGTGATAGTGACACAATCATGATAATGATGGATTAATGATGTAATAATTTAGATATTTTAAGATATGATAATTAATTTTTTTTATAAATTTGATTTTTGTTTAATTAATCTTTAAAATTTATATTTACATGATATTTTAATTTTAATTTTTAAGTATTTTAATTTTAACAATCTATTATTTTATCCGTAATCTAATAATTATTATTAATTATTTTCATATTCTTATATAAATAAGTGTTCTTACTGCAGTCATTTTTCATATTTTTATATCATATCATTCTATATTTTTATTCCAAACTATATTATGTAACACACACTAATTATTAAATAATATATACCTTCAAAATATTCAACATGTAATTATATTATTTTTTATTCTTTGACAAAAAGTTCCGCATCCTTTAATGCTGAAATCTCTTCCTAGTTCCTAGTTTGCAAGGACAAAAATCGGTAGAATAACAGAAATTGGAGCTTCTGCAATATTTGATTTGGAAATAAATCAAGATCAAAAAAGAAAAGGGCAGGGTTGAGGAAACATGTCAACACACTGATTTGACCACCATAACTTGCACTGCATGTGATGCCCCCCTCAGTCCATAGTTTCAAGTATTTCAGCTCAAGATGACTCTATTTGAAGATTTTCCAATAATGTATAAAAGACATCAATTGGTGTTTAGCAGTGTCTTCTCTGATCTTGAACTCTATTATCGAATCACCTCTTTTGGAAATTCAAGACTTTAACTGACACAGCAAAGGAACCAAAGAAGAGGATGTTGAAGCAAATAAGCACGATGACTGACAGCAATACTGCTGACATTCCATTAACTGTAGTGTCATATCCAAGAGTAGCAGCTATGTACTCTTTCACCGTGCCATGAAATCCAGGTCCCAAAATCATTTCTTCCACATCACCAAGCTGAGATGTGATAATACCACGTAGCGTCCAAGAAATTGGGCAGATATAATGGAACCAAATCCACCATACAGGAATACTCTGAAACATTGCAAGACTCATTCATATTATACCAAAATAAGAAAGGTTAGATACGTCTAAAGGTATAGAGTTATGGGCCATTTTACTCACAGATTTTGGAATAAGAAATCCAGATACAAGATTCCATAGCGAGTAAAATGCAGAAGAAATGACAGCTGCAAAGTGTTGGGTAGGTGTAATGCCAACAGCCATCATGCCGTAAAAGGTGAAGTACATAAATGTGAGGAACAAGAACACAAGATAGAGGAGAAACTTTGCTGCATTAGAGAAAAAATGCCATAGTCTTATGTTAGTGTTTGTCTGAGCACAAATTTAGGAATACAAGATAAGAAAATATAAATATGTAGGCAGAAAATTTCTTAATTTTTGGCAGGTGGGACCACACAGATTTTATTCATGTTGAACATCTTCAACTACAACCTTTTAAAACTACATGAGATACGATTACTGTAATTAAAAGTGAAAAGTCCTTATTTCTATGATGTAAACTTTAGGTGGATAACAGGTCCATGATGCAGGAAGCATATCAATATGGAAACTTGAGATCTTACCAACATCCCTTTCAAAATTGACCATGAAATATGAGATTACACCAAATATTATTGTCTGAAGAGCAACGTATGGGATCTCCACCAGCCCCTGTTAAAAAGATAAAGTAACCATGATATATGCAATCTGCAAATGAAATATAGCCTTGAAATCATTCCTAGTAGAATGGCACCTACCTGGGCTATCGCATATGATATTGGAGAGTACATTCCAGCTGCTTTCTCTCTATAAAACACTGTCCTTTCTATTGAAACAACAGGTTGTACAGAAGATGCATTATTTACACCAAGGAAAAGGCATGCAGAAAAAAGTGCACCCATAATTACATACACTTCATGAATTGTTTCCCTGCAGAACATTCAATGACATGGTTAACTTTTTCTTTTGTTTTCATTGATAAGATACTTTTTCATATGACAAATGAGATTACAAATGATGCATACCTTTTACTACCAATGTCCCAAAATACGGTACCAAATATCAAGGCGCTTATTATTGTAAAGAATATCCTCATTGCATTGTAGGGTGGGCTCCTCCAGTACACTAGATTCTGCTTCCATAAACACTTGAGAAATTGTGCCCATGTGTTTTGTGAATATATTGTGTCAAACTTCAATGGTTGTGATCCAGGAGGAGGTTGTCCATATTCCTTAATTGAAGCTAACACACTCCTGAGGTAAAGATATGACAGAATCATTATTCCCATATGGAAAACGATATTTCTATGCACAAGGCTGTAACTTAATGCTTTTTATATTTCTAAAAAATGATGAGCTGTTTTATTAATATTGTTATTGACTATCATATTCATAGATCTTATCCATTCCTCAAATACAGGAAGTATAAGGGAAACCATGCCAGTAGCACACTTGAAAATAATTAAGAACCTGAATTGTTCAGAATTTTCGTAAATTTCGGAAAAGTCTACACCAAGTTTCTCTTCAACAGCTGGTGTGGTAACCTCAAGCATCCAAGTAGCTGGGTTGTAGCCACTGGGGATGGAAGAGATTCCTTCAATACTCTGCAGAACAGATAGGCATGAAATTTAATCAACTCAACACGATACAAAAGGAGAATTTTCCTTCATAAAAGAATTCAGTTTAGGCTAGGTCAAATCAGGACAAACAAGTAAGGTAGTGGTTGATTATACTCTATAGTCTAAACTCCAAACTAATATAGAAATTTAGGATCTGTTTGTTTAAACCTATATTTTTTAAAAAAAGTGTTTTTTAAATAAAATAAACAGTTTTTTTATTTTTCTAATGTGTTTGTTTAAACTGTTTCACTTTTTTTAAAATCACATTTATTTTAAAAAATTTAAACAAACTGACCCTTAATCTGTTCAAAGCTCTTCCATGTTCTTAAAACAGCAAGAAGTAGGAAGATTAATTTGAGACTATAGCCTTACAATTTTTAAGAAGAATGATTGTTGTCAATTTACCAAAACAGCAATTCTACAATATCATTCTGGCACTTGTAAAGGTAAAAGATTTGAAGTGAGGACAGACACTGAAGGAGAGCAGGGTGAGCAGCAAAAGTGGAAGGTTTTGACAAAAGATGTTGGCTTATATTCTATGAACACAGTTTCTACCTTAACATACTGATCCTCACACAACTCCGGAATGGAATGTAAAAATATAGAAAAAATTATTGAAAGGTAGTGTTACCTGAAAATATTTGATCATTATATCTGATTGCCTACCAATCTTTCCTCCATATATGACTCGTCCTCCACGTTTCATTAGAAGTAACTGGGAATAAAGAATCATTGTTTAAAATATATCAATCATTAGTTATAACAGTAGTAAATTTATTAGAAATAGTAATTGAACAACTAACCTCATCAAATGCTTCAAATATATCAATACTTGGTTGATGTATGGTGCAAACCACTGTTCTACCAGTATCAACTGTATTGCGAACTGCTCTCATAACAATGGCTGCTGCACGTGCATCAAGTCCAGATGTAGGTTCATCCATGAAAATTATGGAAGGGTTTGCTACAAGCTCGACTGCAATTGTCAGACGCTTCCTCTGCTCTGTCGATAAGCCAGAAGTACCAGGCATTCCAACTAAAGCCTTTCTCAAACTATCAAGCTCCACTAGTTTCATTACTTGTTCAACAAATTCCTGCAGAACATATCACTATGTCAATGAACTGATTATAATTAAGCATGCTAACACTATTCATTATCATTACTTGTTCAGTAAGGAACTTACATGCTTTTTCTCAATGCTTACTTCCTTTGGAAGCCTTAATGATGCAGAAAACCACAGGGATTCCTCAACTGTCAGCTGAGGAGAATGTATGTCATTTTGTTCAACATATCCTGATATTCTGGCAAATGTTTGTTGCACTTTTGGATGGCCAGATATTTTAATTTCACCCTCAATATATCCTCCTGTTTTCCTTCCAGCAAGAACATCCATCAAAGTGGTCTTTCCAGCTCCACTTGATCCCATTAAAGCTGTAAGGACGCCTGGTGCAAAAACGCCACTCACGTTTGACAAGAGCTTCAGCCTAGTTTCTCCTAGGCCTTGTTTTGCTATCTCCTGGAAAAGGCAAGTTTATTCAGAAAGAGTTAATGGTGAAGGAACTCCTACTACTTGAGTTTGTCTTTGAAAAAATGCATTCAGGAAACTGAAACTACAAATGCCCCCACCTTTGGCATATCAACGTAATAATTGACATTGTGGAATGTCATTGTCATAGGTTCAAAAGGAAGAATCATTCCCTTGGCATTTTCCTCATCACCACTAGATTTGGATTCATTTTTATCAGAACTCACTTCCGAGTCCTTTTCATCTCCAAGAACAAGAGCACGTGCTTTTTGGAGTGCTGTGGCATGCAAAAGCAAAAAGAGCATAAAACTGGCATCCTTTGATCGGAGAAAATGACAGTCCTTGAAGATCAACCATTACATACCAAAAGAAATTTCATTGTTTAAAATGAGAATAAGAAGATAAGGAAAATTGTTCTATACTTACGATTCAGATAGGACAATCCCCAAGTGATCAAGCCGTTGAAAATAATAATGTAGAGTATTAAAACTCCAACACCAATCCAATACCAATTATCATCAACAGGTAGACTGAATCCCTCGAGAACATTCTGGCCAACTGTGTGTTCCCCGAAAGCCGAATGCTAAAACACACAGTTTCCATAATCACATAAATCTTCTATAAACCACTAGCAATAAGGATAGAAAACCAAAGAATAAATTTAATTAGCATGTATGAAATACCTGCATCCATCTTGTGGCAGTAAATTCATTGACTGAAATTGCTCTTTGTCCATAGGTAAGAGGCGACAACCAGTAACCCCAAATCCACCATGGCTTAATCATACCTGAAAGTGTAACAATAAAATCATTAAGAACAAAACTGATCATATGTGCATTTTATTCAATAGTTCTTGGTGCAGCCTACCTTTTGGGATAATAAATCCTCCCAGCAAGAAGATAATCATCAATGCAGCTGATCCAAATGTATTAGCAATGACCATATCTCGAGCAAGAGCAGCCATAAATCGGAAGAGACCTAATGCCATTTGGTGAAGTACAAGTAGCAAAAACATGTAGCGGAAAAACCTGAAACATTAATCAGAATGAGAAGAGTATTACTCTTGAACATATTTAAAAAAAAAACAAAAAATTCCCAATAAAGGGTGTAAAAAAAAGTACCTTCCAGGAGCAGGGGCAAATCCAACAGAGTAGTAAACAATACAACTCCATATAACAGCTTCAACAATGGAATAAGGTACCCCAAGAATCCAAGTGGCGAGAGACCATGCCCATCCAGGATAAAATAAGTTGCCTCTTTGTTTGTAAAAGACAGGTAGCCTAGCTATCATGAGTGACAATTCAGAATAGCCATTGAACATCATGTGCACCAGTCCAAAAAATAGTGCAGATTGATATAGATTGCCATAAGCCTCATCCTTTTGATGATATTTTGTTTGTAAGAACATTGTGCATGTAACAATTCCAACAAATGTAACCTTTGACAGAAATAGAAATTGTCAAATTTAAAATCACGAGAAGATGTCTTCAAACAATAATTAAGAAATTCACAAAGCACAAGCCTATATACTAACAAATGTTCAGTGAGTGATATCAAGAAATCACGTTCATTAGATGTTCTATTAATATATAGCGTGTATTTCGAAACTTTAAACTTATGATCATCTTGTTTTTATGCTTTCCATGTTGAATTGGTTGGCAGGGAAATGTGTTGGAGGTAATCTATAATCTACATTTAAATATGAGCTCTACTTTTAAGTTGTAAAAGATTGAAGGTTACCTGTCTAACTTGTCATAAATTCTATTTGTAAAAAATTAAGAATTGAAAACTATTTATAGGAACAGGTGCATCATTATTTAATTGTGTTTATATATACCTGGCAAGTCCTAAAAATATAGAGAAACTTATGCCCCTTGAGCAAGATCAACTCTCGGGAGAAACAAGTCTTAAAGAGCTCCCATTTTGACACAGAAAATCTAGTTTTGGGCAAAGCTGAAGGATGACTCTTTGATTTATCGAAGGGAGCAATACACATGGATTCTACAGACTTTCCAAATCTGGAATTTTTAAAGGCTTCTGCAATCTCTGGCACTGAAATAAACTTATATGGCTTTGAAGAATCAGCCCAGTATTGAGCTTGATCTTTTTTAGATGTCACCTGACATAGGAAAAGACCAAGTTTTAAGCAATAACTTCATAAAGCATTTGAGTTTGGCCATTAAAAGAGCAAAAATCTACAAATACCTCTTGAAGAAAATCTGCAACTCCCTTGCGGGGTGGAAGTTTGAAGCCTAACGATTCAAAAAACTCCAGCACATCTCCTATGGGGCCTTGATATACCACATACCCCTCTGACAGAAGCAGAAGATCATCAAAGAGCTCAAATGTTTCCGGTGCAGGCTGAAGTAGAGCCATCAGTACAGTAGCATCCATTTGATGAACAAAATTTCTTATGCATTTCACTATCTGGAATGTGGTAGAGCTATCAAGTCCAGTCGATATTTCATCCATAAATAGAGCTTTTCGCGGTCCAACAATCATTTCTCCTGAAGCAAAAATATGAAATGCAAAAGTATGTCATTGCTTGCTACACTTTACAACTTCAATTAGTGCCTTCCTTATTTCTTAATCTTCTGGTGTAGACACAGTTATAACAAATATGAATTGAATTTTGCTTCATCTAGAAACTTGTGTCCCTAGAACAAATACGGATTCAAATTCATGAACCGTGTTAGTTTCTCTATTATTATTATTATTATTATTATTATTATTATTATTATTATTATTATTATTATTATTATTATTATTATTATTA
>JAMLFT010008708.1:0-13439 GCA_026544285.1 Pachyrhizus erosus | reverse complement strand
ATTTAATTTTTATTTTCCTAATAAAAAAGTGAAAAAAAATTGATTCTATATAAAAAAATTTAATGGTTATACATTGTTGCAAAACAAAAAATATTAATTAAACATTATTATTAATATAATTTTTAAAATAATTATTTTAAAAGTTAATAAATTTATTATATATAGTAATTTAATATTTAATGGTATTAAAAAACTGTTTTATAATTTATTAAATATAAATTATTTATGATTTCAGGAAACAATTGTTGATTGCAGTGTATTCAGTGAGATTATAAGTGCCTTGATTTTGTTTCTCCTGAATTGTTTTTTAGGAAGGAAGGGGAGGAGTTCGGTCGGTCGTAAAGTGTACTTGTCTAAAAAATTGTAATAACCTTTTTGCTGCTTTTTCAATGGATAAAGGGCTTCGCTTTCTACGGAAAGTAAAGAAACTAAATTTAAGAAAACACCAAATCCTTTATGGTACGACAGACACACTTCAGAATGGCCAAGACCCTCTCTGTGACAGTGCACCTTGTCTGGGTTGAACAAAATTACCTTAAATGACAGTAATAAATTCCAGGCTTTTTGTCTTAAAAGTGAGAGTAAATAATCTGATTCATGGTCTAGTTTGTAACAATATTTTTTGTCCTATTAATGATGCCCTTGAAGTCTTGAGATGACTCATTTGCTGTACAGCGTGAAGTAAATAAAGAAAGCACTAAAATACGTGTAACTGTCTATACTATTTGCACCCTTCCCTTAATTGCTGATAAGCCTATAACTATTTAATGATTTTAATAAAGAAACTAATTACTCATTTTATATCATTAAAAGATATATTAATTATATAATTGCAATTACCCCTACAACATCATGTAATTCAAGATTTGAAATTCTAACAGGTCAATTCCACTTCCGTTTTATTTTACCATGACCAATCACAGTTAATACTACTATATAATTGGTAAATATATAGCTTAATTGTTCTTTATTTCTGATGATTTTTTAAGTATGATTTTCGTCTCCCTTATTCTAATTGCTTACATTTAATTATTTTAATTTCTCCTTGAGTTTTTAGATTATACGTTTGTAAAATTAATTTTTAATTTAAATAATGTTCTAAAATTAAATTTGGTTCAAATTAATTTTGACATGAAATGATTTATGTTTGAATTTTTTTACCTTAAAAGCAAGTTTGATGTCAAAACATGTGCTACAAGTTACAGCTTATTAATCCTAAGTATTGAACTTTTTATGAACACATCAATGATGAAAACAGCAATTCCCGTTGTGCCTTCGCTGAAAGAGTAGAAAGCATCAACAGAAATGTTTTGGGATGGATTAATAATATTGGGTGGGGGCTTTTTATTAATACATCATATATAGGTATTATTATAAGTTCTTATTCAAATATGTGGCACGATGACTTTCAGTGATGAAATTATAAAATTTTCTTTATAGGAACCAAAGTTGTGGTTCTAAGTATTATACGTTTTTTTTTATATTATTAATCTGTACATAAGTTACCATAGCATTTAAGGTTTTTTTTTTTTTTTTTCATTTTTATAGTATGAGCAATATATGGTAATAATTAGCTAGAGATTGTATGGTAATATATGTGTGTGTATGGGACTAATGTGTAAGTAAGTCTAAATAATATCATATGTTATTATGTGATCTGATTTTTTATTTGACACACAATTGTGAGATCCATTTGGTTGCTAAGAAATGAGACAGTGTTTAAAAAGGGCAAATGTAATCTAATTTCTAACTTGATTTGATTAAGATGCATTCTTGGCAATGATTCATAGGAGAAGAAAAAGGGTATGTTTAATTTGTTTCTTTCAAATTGGTGTATTGACCCTACGTCTTGTATTGACCCTAGCTCTATCTATAAAGTCTTGATGCCTTAACTTTGTAAAATTGCTGGAGTACCCCTTTTACTTTTTTATTTATTAATATTATCTTTGCTTATAAAAAAAATCATACATTATGTATGCAGTGTCAGCATGATAATATAAGAGCTACAGTAAATTTTAGTAATTTATTTTTCTTATAGACAGATTTATTTTTTTTTTGTCGTTAAGTGGAAATATATAGAGCACGTGCGTAAATGTCAAAGTAAAAGTAGACTAAACTCATATACTTGATATTTATAAAATAATTTATCAAAGTCAACATGCGTACATAACCAGGGACTGGCAAAAACGATAATAGTAGCAATGTTAACACTACTGGAGGCAATAAAATCATCAACAAAATTCAGTTTATATTGACAACAAAATAAAATTTGTCGTTAAGTAGAAATATATAAAGAACGTATGTAGATGTCAAAATAAAAGTAGACTAAGATCGTACATTTCATACTTACATAACGACCACAGAAGTATTTTCTAACTCCATTGGGTGCCACAAAATCATTAACAAAATTTAGTTTAGTACTGACAACATAAAAAAATTGTCGTTAAGTGAAAATATATAAAGCACACTTGTATATATAAGATAAAGTAGACTAAAGTCATTTACTCAACACTTACATAACTATTTATCAAAATAAAGTTAACATATGTACTTAAGTTTACCTGTATTGTAGTTCTTAACACCGGTTTTTACCGTGTAAGAACCATGCAACAACCGTTTCACATGTTCATATGATTGGAGTTCCATAACATGGATATCAAGCTAAAAAACGGGTTTTTCAAAAGAATTTTCAAGAATCGGTTTTAAATAATAAAAAATTATTTTTCTCTCAACTAATTTAAGAGAGAAAACAACCCAACGGATCGAATAAATAATGAAAGGAGAAGAAACCTAGAATCTAAAACATCAAATTTCACAACATTCATCCCAACAACAAATTAATAAAAATCAAGTAATAAAAAAAAATAAAAATACACAAAGCATTACAAATCTGAAAAAAAAAAAAGAATCGTCATCGTTGGATGTCTATCGTGGTTCTCGTTGTCGTGGTTGTGTGCAGTTCTCCTTAACGACCGATCGTTGTTATTATGGTCAATCGACACATGCAGGTAGTAAAACATGTGAATGTCCTCCAATGAAGAGTGAACGTGGAGGTAGGAGGGAGAGAGAAGGAGAAGCGGAATGGTAGGACGTAGCATTGGAGAAAAAAAGTAGTAGTTCTTAAATTCTAATGTGGTACGTGAAACCCATCATAAGTAAGTTTAAGAACCCAAATTTATTTCTCATGGTTGGAGATGCTCTGACAACAAATTGATCAAAACCACAATGATAGTAATATCAACTTTATTGGGGTCACAAAAACATTAACAAATTTCAGTTTAGTACTAACATCAAAGAAACAAATATCCTTAGTTGGTTTGAAGTTATAAGAAACATCTCATTGTGTGTACGAATTAGAGAATTTGTGACCTAAAAAAAAGAAAAAAAAAACATACACAAACAAAGAAAGATAGGGAATGAGGTTTTAATTAACACATAAAAAAGGTGAAGACAAACAAACAATTGACTTAATCTATCATATAATAATAATAGAACAATAATATATTAGACAATTTATAGTATATTATTACAAAATAATCAAGAGTAATGATGAACGTATAAATGCTGACTCATCTTTATGGAGAACTTTTCTAATAATTGAATTTCAATTTCAAGAACTTGTACTCCATTAACTTTTGACATGCGAGTTATTATTAAATTGTAGTTGGTTTGACATACAAGTCAATATTAAACCAATAAGTCCATATAGATGTGTCAATATACCCCATTAACCATGGATAAATTTAAGTAATTTGTTAATAACATTTATGTATAAATCACCCTAATTAATACGATAACAATTCCTTGAATAATAACTTCTTGATTCTTCTTATCATAACTAATTTATTTTAATTTTAAATTATTATTAGATAGAATTCATTAAGCTATTAGATATAATTTATTAGGTTATTTAAATAAAAAAATTTAACATATTAAATATAATTTATTAGAGACTTATTCGAATGTGCAATTACAGTTGTACATTCTTTTTGTATATATAGTATCTTTTTTTATTAAAATAAATTGTGTACAACACTTTTCTACTTACCGACAAATCATGTTTTTCTTTTTCTGATACTAATCACAACACAAAGTTATGATCTTTTGATCACATGAGGGATCATGTGCACTAGGCTCCCTTTAGGTCTACTTTGCTTTCACTACAAGGTTCACATCTTATCATAAACTATCACTACAATAAATTTCTTTTTTTGATATGGTATAAGAGCACTAGTTTGACCTCTATTGATACCTACTCGTTCGATTTCTCAAAGGACTTATAAGAGTAGGTTCTTCTTTTGGATTAATTGTCTTCCATCAATCGTGTCTTTTCAATAGTGATACAATATGAATGACAATCTTCGAGGCCTATGACAAATATTGATTCGCACCAACTCATGACTTATTTGGGTAACAATCGTCGAGGCCAAAGACATGATGACATTAGTCCAAATGGCAGCGACAACCGTGGAAGCAACTACAATCTCGACATGGTTTTACGAAAGTGCTCCTTCCCTGACAGTTTACTTACATGATTTCGAAACTCGATTTAATTGATATATTCCAACCACCAACTTATGAGAGGGTTATACGACAACAACCCCTTGAACAACAACCTCCTAATCCTCCTAATAACTAATTTATTTCAATTTCAAATTATTATTAGATAGAATTCATTAGGCTATTAGATATAATTTATTAGGTTATTTAGATGAAATTTATTAGATTATTAGATATAATTTGTTAAAGACTTATTTGAATGTGCAATTACAGTTATACATTCTTTTTGTATACATATGTACCTTTTTTATTAAAATAAATTATGTGCAACACTTTTCTACTCACCAACAAATCATGTTTTTTTTTCTGATACTAATCACAACACAAAGTCATGATCTTTGGATCACGTGAGTGATCAAGTGCACTAGGCTCCCTTTAGGTCTAATTTGCTTTCACTACAAGGTTCACATCTCATCATAAACTATCACTACAAGAAATTTGTTGATTAGCAAGGGAATATTCTCATGAGAAATCGTCGCAAATTGGTAAAGCATTAGCGAAACTTTATGTTTCCTTCGCTCTTCCCTTATAAGGTTAGTGAATTATTTTAGCGACAAACTGTTTCCTTCGCAAATATGTCATTAAAGGAAAATTATTTTTGTAATTATAAATTTTTAAAGATAGCAAGGACTTATTTCCTTCATTGTTTCCATGCTCAGTTTCAAAGGAATTATCCTTCGCAAAATCATTGTAGAATATATTAACATACGAAAATTGATTTTAGTGAAGGAATTTTTCCTCACAAATTTGTCGTAAGTTTATGAATGATTGTTTCCCTCATAAATTCCTTGCAAATGTTGAAGTGGAATATTATAATTTAGTGACTGAAGTTGCCTCTCGCTATTCCTTCGTCATTCAATTGTAAGAAAATTTAATTAAAATTAAATAAATTAAAATTACTTAGATGATAACATAATTTAGGAAATAAATTGAAATCCTCAATTATAAACTATAAAAGGAATGTTTTTTCACAGAGGCTGATACCAAATAGCAATTGGAATTTTTATTTTATTTTTTATTTCATAAAAAATACATAATTATGTAATTAAGGTGATTATGACAAGTACACATATTAATTTATTAAATTGTTAAATATTATATTGATTTTAGTTTGATGAATTATTTTTTACTATTAGTGATGTTTGCAATTTGAACATTCCAACTTTCCATTTTAAAATTTTTTCATACATAATATAAATAATTCATTTAGCCAATAAAGAATCTTGAAAATTTTCTTTCTTTGCATGGTGCCATTCAATTTTGACTCTGGTGCAAATTACAATGTCTATAAAATGATCAAAATGTATGAAAATTACAAATTATAATACTTTCTTTTTCATTTTTTTACTTGGTTTTTTTTTATACCAATATGGTGACTAATATGATGCACATGCTTGTTATTATATTTTAAAATTATAAAATTATTGTTTTAATTTAAACTTATTATATTTAAGAGTTATAACACATAAAAATTCAAGTAATAGTTATACATAATTTAATTTAAGTTTCAAAAAATTCTTAATATACCATATATTGTTGCTTATGATTAAATAACATGTATTAAAGGAGGCTAACTAGATAGCATATAGTTAGGGTAAAAATGTTCTATATGTAAACAATTTTTACATTTTTGAAGCGATTTCTAATTTTATTTGTAATACCTTGAGGGTAAATTTGTTTGGGATTAATTTTTTAAGAATTTTATAATTGTTTTTTTAGCAATGGTGGAAATTGATGTCAAACTATATAGTGTTCTTAAATCAATGATTTACCCCTTACTCAACTTATTTTTTAGGCCTCACGAAACCTGTGAATCAACTTGGAGTGAGACTCATTTAGGCCCTATGAAACCTGTGAATCAATTTGGAGTGAGGCTCATGCCCTCTACACCAATGACACTCAATGCCTATATCACATGTGTTAGGATATGATAACGTTGCTTGCTTCTCGATATTTTGATGACCTTATGTCTACTTGTCTAGGTCGTGTTCATGCCGTTTTGCATGACTATAACGAATTCCTAACTTCCTCCAACATCCAATCTAGTCGAGGCAAAGAAGGAATTAGAAAATCAAAGCATATTCTTTATGACCTTGGCCTTGTATGGCTTGTTCTTGGAATACACTACAAAACGTGCTCAAATTCTTGGATCGCCCTTAGCCTCAACGATGATGTATGCATCTTTTGCTCTTCTCCACATTTCATCCAAATCTACCACAGAATTCCCTACCTCTACTTTAGGCGATACTTCTGCCCTTGCCTCTCAAAGTGGTTATTTTAAACGCTCACACATAGGCTCCTCTAACTCCAAGAGTAAATATAAGTGTGACCATTGTCACCGTAATGGTCATACCATTGATCGGTGCTAGAAGCTGCATGGTAAATCCCCTTGTCCAACAAATACTACTTAGGCATCCAATCGTGACCCACATGTGCTACATACACCATCAGTTGATTAGTCTCGTTTGACTCTTGCTACCTATAAGGAATTTCTCTGTGGGTATAAAAGCAAACAACCTCCCAACACTATTATTTCGATGACTCACACTGGTAAATCTTCTACTTGTCTCTCTCAATCTCCTTCCCTAGGTCCTTTGGTACTTGATTCTAATGCATTTGACTATATTACTAGTAATTTTTCTCTTTTCAGTACTTACTACAAGTGGTCATTTCTCTCTATCACTTTTGCTAATGGTACTCAAAAGCAAGTCTTAGGCACTGACACTACCTATCCACTTCCATCACTTACAATTCCTTCTATTCTTTATGTACCTAACTGTCTTTTTAACTTATTATATATCACTCATTTAACCCAATCCCATGACCTTATTCTCATCTTTACTAAAAATTTTGTGACCTTGTAGGAATAGATCTCGAGATGGATAATTGGCATTGGATGTGAGTTGCATGGTCTATACTATCTCTCTACTTCATCACTGGCATGTGTGTCTACTGTTGTTACAATGATGATTCGTGACCAATTAGAACATCATAGTTTTCTTAAACTGTAAAAAAATGATGTCAAGTGTCCATAATTTGTCTAGTTTACATTGTGAGTCGTGTCAGTTACGGAAACACATCTATCAATCATTTCCTGATAGAGTCAATAAGCGAGTTGCATCTCCCTTTTTCTTAGTTCAGTCTAATGTTTGGGGTATTTCTCGTACTAAAAGTTCGTCTAGTTTTTGCTATTTTGTTTCTTTTATTGATGATTTTTCTCGTTGTACATGGATTTGATTAAGGAAAAGTTGGTTTGAATTATTTTCTATCTTTGGGAAGTTTTAAAATGAAATAAAACATATTGACCTTCATAAAATTTTGAAAGGGTAAGATATTGTGAAATCGATAGGTGAGATACACATAAAACTTAATAAAACAACATATATCTCATGTTTTTTCTGTATCGTGGATCATTCATGACATGGTGACACAAGAGTTGTGACCTTGATACGATATATACATGTAAGCGCGAAAGTGAGGCAAATTTTCTAAGAGTTCAAAACCTAAAGTGTTGAGTGGTATGTTCCAACTATGAAAATTATGTAGCTTATGGATCAAAATGACGATTGAATGGAATAGGTCACCGATTTTGGTGAGGGAGGCAGAAGTCTTGGTTAATTGAATAATTTTGTGGACCTAAGGTAGGGCCTTGAGGGTTATTATCAGTTCAACGCGCTTACTACCAATGATAGTGAAACCCCCACCATGGTAGAGAAAGGATAATCTTAGTAAGGATGAGTGGTTGAGGAGTCAATCTTCAAAGAACAAATGGAAAAAAATTAGTACTACTAATGAAATGAATTGTAAGGCATGACCATCCTTAGGGATGTAACACCGAGTGGTGATGAAAAATGTCACAGAGCCAACTTGACAACCTCGACTGGTTATGATGTCATTTTTTAGTTGGTGAAAGTCTACCAAAGTGCCACAACAACCGTTGTACTCCTTATAGTCATCCAAAGTTTAAGATTAAGATCGCTAAGTTTTAGGAGTTCCAATGGCAACTAGCCAATATGATATATTTCAAGAATTAGGTACTAACACTTTTAGTACTACGAGTGAGAGCGTTAAACAACCACACTAATGTAGTTGGCTGTCTGTGTATGCTTTTCTTAAGTCGTTTGTGTATTCTTAGTGAAATAGAAAGACTCATTCCTTTTTTATATTTTTTATTAGGAGTAGGTGAAGATGTCTAGGTCCTGGCTTCAACGAATTTATTGTATTGATGGGAGGTGGACTCATGACGCAATCATGAGGAAGGACTACTTCATCGACTATATTCATTTTACCTTGGCATTGTTGGACGCAACCAACCTACCGCCTAAGACATATGATTGTTTCTTGTGGTGAACATAGCCTACGTCGCCATATTTTCATCATCATATTTAGCGTCTTATCATTCGAGAGGTGATTCCAAGGCATTTGAGAGCCTGTCCTATACTCATTCCTTTTCGATTATAGTTGTGCCAGCGGAACGTGCTTTCCCACCTAAAACAAGCCCTCACTCACACCCTTACCTTGTATGGGCAAAGAGGTCACTAAGTGGCACCCGATCCTATGGATCTTGAGGAGGAAGAGGACGACAAGTAGGTCCTTACTAATGGGAAAAATTCAATACTAGAGACAAAGGTTAAGGTACTGAAGACAGAGGTTGAGATGCCAAAGGTAGCCCTTATTATAGAAAGAGCAAGTTGGTTAGATGAACTAGAGAAAAAGGATGACCCTATAGAGAACCAAAAGGAATACCTCAATGAGGTAACCTTCTAGGGAATCTACTAGTGGGATCTTCTGACTTTTTCAAATTGTCAATCCATGTCTAGCGCAATGGACATACACACATGATTGGAGGCTAGAGATGACTACTTTGAGTTTAGGGGTAGACGTAGCATTTAGACTTCTTGTGTGTATTCAATCATCTAACTTTTTCTGCCACATGTATTTTGACTAATTTTGGGATGGGTTGGATTACAATCTAAGGATATCATGTGAACATTTTCTTTCAATTGATTCCAAATCCTTATATGTAATTATATATATGCATTTCATTTTTTTACATTTCATATTTTCTAAATACATATGTATTCGTGAGGTCACATTATTTAATTCCTATTTTTGTTAACAAAATCTGTTTTAAACAATTGACCTCTCCCTTGCTTTTACATTAACAAATAAGAATTTAAATTTTTTTACAAAAACCTACCATATTTCTTTGAGTCTCAAATATTTCATGCATCTAGATGAAACAAAAATGTTTTAGAACCAAATTAAAGTGAGTATTTAACTCATGTTTTACATACTCGAATATATGATGTTACAACTAACTTAAGTGTGTTAGAGTGTCTTAGTAGGTAATCCTACGATCATGCATAGAGGAGTTGTAGGAGGAACAACCACCAAGGCAGTTAATTTTGGTAAGAACAAATACAATTTTAACTTATTTGAAATAATAATTAAATACCTAATTAATTATATAATTATAAATTATAAAAAGTTAAAAACTTGGAGATAATAACAACTCGATAGTTTTTTTTGGGATGACTAGGATATGAGTCAATTTGGATAATACCCACCTTTTTTCTAATTATTTTAAATGCTATTGTAAATTATAACAATCACACATTTTATTACTTTCTCGTTAAGTCTAAATCAACGCAAAACAAAATTTTTATTTCTCCTCTTTCTAAAACCCGCATGACACACACACATAATTTCTCTCATTTTCTTTTTCTTTTCAACACTTAAAAACACATAAATCTTGGTGATGGTGTACTTTGGAAGCTAAAAAAAAAGGTTTCTCTTGGAGCTTTGTTTGGATTTCATCTTCTCTCTGTGATCTTATCCTTTTCTTTACGTGGGGATTAACCCCTTTATTCATTTACATAAAAGTTTGTGGGAGAGATTTGTCCCCTAAATCTTTATAGTTTAATTATTTTGCTATAAATATTAATGTTAATTATTTTATGTTTTGTTTTCCACATGAATTATGTTGGTTGTGAATGGTATACTTATACTTGTATAAATATATTTTTGCATGGATTTCATTGATTGTTATTAAGTTGTGATTTTGTGACAAGTGGAAGGGAGCCATGCTTGTTATTTTTCCTATGTTATTTGGTTAAACTATTTGGAAGGAGAAGCAAGGAACTTAAATTCCTTTTATTAATATTTTTATTTATAAAAAAAATATTTTTTTGGTAAAATATGATAATCCATGTATTACAAAAAAATAAAACTTGGATTTTTTTTTCTTTTTCAAATTGGCTCATAGCCATGTTTAGAAAAAAAAAGATTTTTTTAATATATTTTCATACTATTATTAGTAGTCATATAACTACAATCATTTTGTAGTAAGAATATATTAAAATATGGTAAAAAAAAATCTTGATTTTTATAAAATTTGTAAGACTACTGAGTTTTAGGAATTTCAATGACAACTTATTAGTATGATAAATATTTCAAGAATTAGGTACTAACATTTTTAGTAAAATGAGTGAGAGTATTAGGCAACCACATGAGAGTGGTTGATTGTCTACACGTATCTTCCTTGAGTTGTTTGTATGTTTCTTGATGAAACAGTAAGACTCATTTTTTTTTTATTTTTTTAGGAGCAGGAAAAGATGTTCAGATCCCAACTTCATCTATGAATTGACTGTATTGATGGGAGGTGGGCTCATAGCGTAGTAATAAGGGATGACCACTTCGTTGGTCATCTTTGTTTTACATTGGTATCGTTGGACGCAATCAACCTACCATCCAAAAGGTATGATTGCTTCTTGTGGTGGATACACACATAGGATTTGAGGCTAGAGATTACTGCTCTGAATCTAGGTTCCTTTATGATTTTATGGATAAACTTGATATTTAGACCCTTTTGTATGTATTCGATCATCTAGTTTTTATTCCACTTGTATTTTTTTGATACTATTTGGGATAGGTTGGATTACAGTTTAAAGATGTCATGTGAATATTTTTTTTCACTTAATTTCAAACTCTTATATGTGTGTTTATGTGTGTGATAATATACATGTATTAAAAAAAATATTTCATATGTTCTAAGTACATAATATTCATGAGGTCATTATTTATTTTCAGTTTTTGTTAACAAAATCTGTTTTAGACATTAGACCTCTCTTTCTTACTTTTGCATCAACAAATAAATGTTTTAAATTTTTTTTGCCATATTCCGTCATATATCTTTGAATCTCAAACATTCACGCAATTAGATAAAATAAAAATGTTTTAAAATTATATAAAAAGAGATATTAAACACGAATTTTACATACTAAAATTTAGAATGTTACAATTTAATGATATCAAAGTGTTACATGTTTTACATACTAGAATTTAGAATATTACAATATTTTTTTTAAGAATCTTTGATGAAAGATAGCCTAAGTGATATGGCATCTTCAGCTAATTCATTTTTTTTATCTAACTCAAATTATTTAAGATTTAACCTTTTATTGTATCATGTTACCAATTTATTAATATAAAATAACGATTATAGTTTCTAACTCCTATATTTTACTAAACTTAATCTAATTACATTTTATTTTGGGTTAAATTTAGTATTGTGCCTTCACTTAGGCCCACAAACATGTATTGTACCGTATTCTAAGTTTTATAGATAAAAACTAAAATTTTCAAGAACATATCAAGAATAAACATGAACAATTTTCAGTCCTAATTTTTTTAATTTTATGACTATTTTAGTCTTTTCTTTTGTAGAAAATAAATTATTGACATTAGTTACAAAAATAAATTAATTAGTATTTGAAGTTATAGATTAGAATAAAAAATAATGGCTACAAAAATAAGATTATACTTATATAACAATTTTCTTGATCTTATATTTTGTTTCAGCTGATGATAACTGAGAGATTTGTAAATTTTTTTATCTAGTAATTTCAAGCTAGTTTAAATTATTTCTAGTTCTACTACTTTTATATAATATTTTCATTCTTATGTGTAGAAAATAATTAGGTATTTTAAGTATATTAATTATGATTTATTTTTTTTATCATATACATGAAAAGTTAAACTTGGTAGAAACATAGTCAACGTATCATTATTAGACATTACTAATAATGAAATATCACAACATTACAAATTTGAAACAAAAGAAAAACACAAAAAGGTTATTTAATCAATATTTGTGAATTTGGGTGGGTATTGGTATCTTAATAAATACATACTGAACACATATAAAGATAAAGTGCACTTAATGACTGACTTGGAAATTACATATTTTTTTTAGCTCAGATCTACTTGACTTTTAATTATTGATTGATCATTGAACATTATATTTATAAAATTAAAAGGTTCAAGAAAGATAAATCTAAAAATTGATTTTGTAAGGATAAGGATGACAGGTATGGAGAACCACGAAAGGAACTTTTATTGTCTCTTAATCAATAGATTGACATTGAAAAATGACTATTTCATTCAGTGTTTGATTAAGTTGTCATATCAACCATCTTAGTAGCATTTTTTTTTATCAATCTAACTCTATATGATGACAATGAAGTGGTAATTAAGGATCATTGGGTGAATGTGTTTTACACATGTATTAGATTTACAATATATAACACTATTTTATTGACTTTTAATTCATTTCTCTACCCTTTTTAATTTTATAAAATGTATGTTAATAGATATGTATAAAAATATTTACACACACGTCTCATATCATTTTAATTTAAATATATTATTTATTAAAAATATTAATTTTATAAATATATCTGTATTTGTAGATAAGTATTTAGTAATAGATATTAATAATAAAAATATCTTAAATATCATTTTATAAGATCAAATATTAGTATAATTTACGTTAATTATTACAATATTTAATATTTTTATAAAATATATAAATTTAA
>JAMLFT010008707.1:0-13439 GCA_026544285.1 Pachyrhizus erosus | reverse complement strand
TCAATTAGTGTTATAGTTAAAATATTTTAAAATATAATACTAAAAATAATAAAAAATAATATAAATAGAATAATAGTTAAAATAAATAATTTCATATTAAAATATTAATAATTAATAAAAAGTAAAATAAACCTATCATTTAGCAATATCAATATCTTGAACCATAAACTAGAATAATAAAATAAATATTATAAATAATATAATAATTAAATAAATAGTGTAATATGAAAATGTCTTACAAATAATAATAGAAATAAAATAAAATAATTTTATTATCTATATCATTATCAATGCATTATATAAAAATAAGAAAGCCTATCTTATGTAAAAAAGAAAAATTGTTTTTTGAAAAATTCTATAAAAAAAAGATATATTAATAACATTGAAAAGTATAAATAATAATTATCAAAAACTATTTAAAAGGATCGGTACACATGATTGATCTTGAGAGTCCAAATGGACGATGAATCAAAACCTATGGTTAGAAGGGATATATATTTTTAAAAAAAATATTTATAATTGTACGATAATTTTTTTAATAATATTTGATGATATTTTTATAAATAAATTAAAATTGTAATCTTATTTTATGTCTTTTTTTATTAAATTAAAATATTTCATGTGATGAAAAAATATAACTCTCTTGGTCGTTAATTTTTCTCTAATATATTATATTTATAAATTCATGTTAAATAAATTTTCAAATAACAATGACATATCAATATGTAATAAAATTGTAATAATAACTTAAAATATTTGTATTTTTAACAAGATATGAAACACATGTTACAATTCAAATTATGAAAAAATTAAAACTAAAAGCTAAAATACAAATAAAGAACAAAAATATTTATAAACTTAAATATGAAATAATGTTATTCTGTTGACTAGAAACAAAGTTAGATAATTTTTTTTGAAGGGACTAAAAATAAAAATTAAATTATAATTTTAAAATTAATATATTAAATTTAACCATTAATTAATATACATTTTTTTTAATATTTATTAAAATTATGTTATTCATTTAATATAATAAAATATATCATTGTTCATGAAATTATGTGAGTATTTTTTATATAATATATAATTATATTTTCCAATATTTGTATATAAAGGCCTTTTATCTATTTATCTGTCCTAAGTTTATAAAATATCAGGATTGAGCTTTTCAATACATCAACATCTTCTATATTATGAAATATTTCTCTTTCAAATTTTACATTCAAAGTAAGGTCTTTTTAAATAATTATAATGTGTCCTCGATATTTATACATTTTTTTCTTCTTATTTTTTGTTACATAGAGATGAAGCTGAGCTTGTTAAAGAGATAGTTAAATGTGTTTCAATGAGGTTAAATCATGTGCACCAAGTTAACTCCAAAGGGCTTGTTGGAGTTGGTAAACGAATTGCACATGTAGAATCGTTGCTACAATTAGAAGTAGCAGATGTTCGCATTGTTGGAATATGGGGCATGGGTGGAATTGGTAAGACAACCATTGCACAAGAAGTATACAATAAACTGTGTTTTGAATATGAAGGATGTTGCTTTTTGGCTAACATAAGAGAAGAGTCAGGAAGACATGGAATAATCTCTTTAAAGAAAAAGCTTTTCTCAACATTATTAGGAGAAGAAGATATGAAAATTGACACACCTAATGGATTGCCTCAACATGTTGAGAGAAGGCTTCGTCGTATGAAAGTTCTTATCATTCTTGATGATGTCAATGATTCAGAACAACTGGAAATTTTAGTTGGAACACGTGATTGGTTTGGATCAGGTAGCAGAATCATCATCACAACCAGAGATAAGCAGGTACTTGCTGAAGAGTTTGCTAATATATATGAGGTTGAGGCATTAAACTTTGATGAATCTTTACAACTTTTTAATTTGAACGCCTTTAAGCAAAATCATCCTGAAATAGAGTACTATGAACTATCAAAGAAAGTTGTCAATTACGCCAAAGGCGTTCCATTTGTTCTTAAACTTTTGGGTCACCGTCTTCATGGCAAAGATAAAGAGATATGGGAAAGCCAATTAGAAGGACAAAACGTGCAAACCAAAAAGGTTTATGATATTATTAAATTGAGTTACGATGATCTTGATCTGGATGAAAAAAAGATATTTATGGATATTGCATGTTTTTTCTATGGGCTACATCTGGAAGTAAAGTACATAAATTTTTTATTGAAAGAACATGATTATTCAGTGGCTGCGGGATTAGAAAGGTTGAAGGATAAAGCTCTTATTAGTATTTCTCAAGAGAATATTGTATCAATGCATGACATCATAAAAGAAACTGCTTGGCAGTTTGCTGCCCAAGAATCTATTGAAGATTCTAGAAGCCAAATTCGACTATTTGATCCTGATGACGTCTATCAAGTACTAAAACACAACAAGGTAAAAACATAGAATAACACAGAAGAATTGATTCTTTTTCTTTTTTTTTTTCTTAATAGGAAAAATAGCTTATAGTGATGTTTAAAATTTTTCTTTCCTTGCAGACTAACGAGGCTATTAGAAGTATAGTCGTCAACTTGTTGAAAATCAAACAATTGGAATTAAACCCTCAAGTATTTACTAAGATGAAGAAGCTCCATTTTCTAAATTTTTTTAGTGTATGGTCCAGCTGTACTTCCTTCCAGGATCAATGGGGCTTGTTACTTCCTCAAGGGCTTGAATCATTGCCGAATGAACTAAGATATCTTGGTTGGACGCATTACCCTTTGGAATCTTTGCCTTCAAAGTTTTCTGCGGAAAATCTTGTTGAGTTGCACTTGCCATTTAGCCGAGTGAATAAACTTTGGCAAGAAGTGCCGGTAAATAATATATCTCTACATTAATTTGAGTTTTCATTAAACAAATTTAAACATATTTTTAATCTTTTAAATTTAAAATAAGTTTTTTTTTTTAATCTTTTAGATTTAAAATTGATCTTTTTAGTTCCTATAAAATGAAGAAAAAAAAAATCTATTTTAGCTCTTTTATCCATAAGTCATTATAGACTTTATTTACGTGATAACTTACTTCAATTTTATATTTTTTATTGTCCAACACTGAACCTTATTACATGTGTTTCTCTTTCAATGTATAAGACGTTTATGGAGAAAGATTAAAACAAAGTTTCTTTTGATTATAAAATTAAAGACAAATTTATTCTAAATTTAAAAAAGATTAAAAACATATTTATGCTTTCATGCGATGTCTTAATTTATATGAATTGGTACAGGATCTTGTGAATTTGAAGGTCCTCATACTATATTCATCCGCAAATGTAAAGGAGCTGCCAGATTTTTCAAAGGCCATAAATCTTGAAGTAATAGATCTCCGATTTTGTGTAGGGTTGACTAGTGTGGATCCATCGGTTTTCTCTCTGAAAAAGCTTGAGAAATTGGATTTAGAAGGATGCACTTCCCTTACAAGCCTTGGAAGCAATATCCATATGCAGTCCCTTCGATATCTCTCCCTCCATGGCTGCTTGGCGCTAAAGGATTTCTCAGTAATTTCAAAGAATATGGTAAAGTTGAATTTAGAACTCACTAGTATAAAACAACTGCCTTCATCTATTGGACTTGCAAGCAAGCTTGAAATGCTACGTCTAGCATACACTTATATTGTGAACTTGCCTTCAAGCATCAATCATCTTACAAGGCTGCGACATCTAGATCTACGATATTGTAAGCAGCTTCGGACTCTACCAGAGCTTCCCCCATCACTTGAAATACTAGATGCCCGTGAATGTGTATCATTGGAGACTGTAATGTTCCCTTCTGCAATTGAACAACTGAAGGAAAATAAGAGAAGGGTTGCCTTCTGGAACTGCTTGAAATTGAATGAACAGTCTCTCATGGCTATTGAGCGGAATGCCCAAATTAACATGATGAAATTTGCACACCAACATTTATCTACATTTGGTGATGCTCGCGGTACATATGTGTATCCGGGAAGCTATGTTCCAGAATGGTTGGTGCATAGGACAACAGATGATTATGATTATGATTATGATTATGATTATGATCATGATTATAATTACGTAACTACTATTGCTCCATACTCTTCTCACTTGGGCTTCATTTTCGGCTTCGTTATTCCAGAAGTCCCGTATGGGGGTTCCATTTTGAAAATTAACATCACTGCAGGGGCTGAAGGTGAAGAAGGTAACAGTATCAATGTGTACTTGGACAGACCACATCATGGTATTAAATCGGACCATGTGTATCTAATGTACGACCATGCTTGTTCTCGCTTTCTAAATACACGTGCCAAACATTATCCCATGTTGAAAATTGTGGTTACTGTAGCATCACAAACGCTCACATCCCAGTATGTACCGTTGAAGTTAAGAGGGTTTGGGGTCAGCACAATCAACAGTTCTCTTCAAAAGGAAGAATTGGTTTATAATAGTATTCCAAGGGAAAATTCATAAGTCTACCCTGTTTCCCTGTGGAATGGGTGAATGGGAAGGGAGAATAAAGATGAAGTAGGTGAATGTGAATAACTACCGTATTCCAAATGCTTCCATTTTGCTTTTTTCTTTTTTGACTTTCTACGTAGTTGTTTTTATTGGGACTGTTAATATTTGTGTTAGAAGACTAGTAATTTTGTATAGCTAGCAGATTTTGTATAGTCTGTCAGAAGATTAGTAGCTAGAAGGGTAACGAAAGAATAGTTGCTATGGAAAGAATTTTTAAAAAATAATTTTATTATATATTGAAATTAACATAGTGTATATATTTAATTGAAATCCTTTATTTATTTTTTCTTTTTCTCTACATTATCTAACCTATAATATTTATATTTTTAAGAGGGTTAACAGTACACATTTATGCATCAATACACACAAAAACAGGTTCTGTCTAAATGCTGATACAAACTGGAATCACGAGTTTGGAGAATAAGAAATTTTACATGAGACAGGACAAGTTTTCCTGCAAAAGCAAATAGAAGCAAGAAATCTACAATTCTTGTTAGTCGCATAAAGCTAGGTCCGTAAGATATTAGCGTTACCAGAAAATAGGGAAAGGCTCCTTTAAAGTAAGCTGTATCCAATCATCTAGTATTTAAAATCATGTTGCACTTTGTATTGAACTTACAAAGTCAGAGAAAGAAGAAAAACTGATTTTCATTGATTGTAAAAAATGAATACAATCTCCCTGAAAAAATTCATTGGTCCATCTTTATATAGTGTTTACAGTGTGCAACTGAAAAAGGTTATTGATTTATTTCTAATACTTGGGATTAAATTAAGGGTGGATGGACTCACTTCAAAAAGAGAGTATAATTCCCATTGCCAATTTCTGAATAGAGAATAGCAGTCTGACAGAAGAAACTTCACACCTTGCCAGATGAGTTGAGTTACGCTCATTTTGCTGCCATTTCCAGGTGAATGGCATTTGATGCTAATGCCAGAATAGCATTACCTGAGTTTGTATACATCAACCTTGATATCTGTTAAAAAAGATATCATAACAATTTTATTCACAGATAGGAGTGAGCAACAAAAATGAAGGTCTCAGTTGTCCAATTATTTTTTATATGTCATCAACTAAATTTTTTATTAAATATAATTATAATCATGGAATTTAATTAGGTCCAACTATTGTCATAAATTTAAAATTTAAATCAATGACTACAGTAGTTTCAAATTTTTTTATTATATATAAGTTTTTTTCACAAAATAAAATTAGTTTATATATAAATTAAAAATTAAATTTTAAAGAAATTAATATGAAAAAATTTTCTTGTGAATTATTATGGAGATATTTAAAAAAAAAAAAACTCTTAATCAATTGAACAAAAATTTATTTTGATAACCAAACATTTCAAATTTGGATCAAAAGTCATTAGCATGACGTGCTCTTACAATGAAATTCTCTTTTCAAAGCTCTTTTTATATAGCAAATGATACTACACTAATCTTCTAACAATTATTAAAAGTCACAACAACAACAGCGATGCAGAAAGTCAAAAAGAATCTAAACAAAATTGGGACATTTAGAATACTGTCACCCAATTCTACATTCTGAACAAAACCGAGGTATTGTGTAGAGTTGATTGTGCTGACCCCAAACCCTCTTAACTGCAATGGCACGTACTTGGATGTGAGCGTTCGTGATGCTACTGTAACCTTAATTTTCAACCTTGGATGATGTTTAGCACGATTATTTAGGTAGCGAGAACATGCTTGGTCGTACATTAGATACACATGATCAGATTTAATACCATGACGTGGTCTATCCAAATGCACATAAATATTGCTACCTTCATCTTCACCCCCAGTACTGATCTTAAATTCCAAAACCAAACCCCCATATGAAACTTGAGGAACAACGAAGCCAAAAATGAAGCCCAAGTGAGATAAGTGTGGAGCACGAACAAAAGAGAGATCAATAGTCACGTAATCACGCTGTGTTGTCTTATGCTCCAACCATTCTGGAATTTTGCTTCCCGGATACACATAGGTACCTTGAGCATCACCAAACGTGGACAAATGTTGGTATGCAAATTTCATTATGTTAATTTGTGTATTCAGCTCAATAGCCGTCAGAGAATGCTCATCTAATTTCAAGCAGTTCCAGAAAGCAACCCTTTTCTTATTTTCCTTCAGTTGTTCACTAGCAGTGGAAGGGAACATTACAGTCTCCAATGATACACACCCACGAGCATCTAGTGTTTCAAGTGATGGGGGAAGCTCTGGTAGAGTTCGAAGCTCCCTGCAATGTCTTAGATCTAGATGTCGTAGCTTTGTAAGATGCTTGATACTTGTTGGCAAGTTCTCAATATAAGTGTATGCTAGACGCAGCTTTTCAAGCTTGCTCTGAAGTCCAATAGAAGAAGGCAGTTGTTTGATACTGGTGAGTTCTAAATTCAACTTTACCATATTCTTTGAGGTCACTGAGAAATCCTTCAGTGACATGCAGCCATAGAGGGAGAGATAACGAAGGGAGTCCAAATGGATATTGCTTCGAAGGCTTCTAAGGGAAATGCAACCACCTAGATCCAATTTCTCAAGTCTTTTGAGAGATGAAACTGATGGATGCACACTAGTCAACCCAACACAAAATCGGAGATCTATTGCTTTAAGATTTGTGGCCTTTGAAAAGTCTGGCAGCTCCTTTAGTTGTGTGGATGAATGGAGTATAAGGATCCTTAAATTCACAAGATCCTGTAGCAATTAAGACAAATTAAATGAAGACATCACATGAGCTAATGAAAGTGGGTAATTTTGGATAGGTAAAATCATTTGGTCCTTCTAGTTTTTCTCATTTAAAATTTTAGCTAATGAAAGTCCTAAACAGATTTTTGTGGCAGTTTATTACAACTAGGAAAGTTTTGAAACAATTTGACAAGGTTAGAAAGTATCTTCTATTATTACTAAAACCTAACTTTTATGCATGTATAAGAAGTAAATATAGATTTCTCCTATAAAGACTAAAACTTAAAATGTAAACAATTGCAGAGACTAAAGGAATAATTTAACCTTTTGAAGTGGATGAATTTGAATTAAAGCTCAAATTGATGTTGAGATACAATACTTACCGGCACTTCCTGCCAAAGTTTTTTCACTCGGCTATATGGCAAGTTCAATTCAACAAGATTTTCAGCAGAGAACATCGAAGGCAAAGATTCCAAAGGATAATGAGTCCAACGAAGATATCTTAGTTCATTGGACAAAGATTCAAGCCCTTGAGGAAGATACAAGCCCCCTTGATCCCGGAGGAAACTACAGGACCCTTTACTATAAAAATCTAGAAAATGCAGTTTGCTCATCTTAACAAATACTTGAGGGTTTAATTGCAATTGCTTGATTCTCGACAAGTTGATGACTATGCTTCTGATGGCCTCGTTGCCCTACAAGCAAAGCAGTACAAAATTTTCAAACATCATTATAAGTTATTTTCCTAAAAAAATCAAATATATATACAATTTTTGTCATTTACCTTGTTATATTTTAGTACTTGATAAACGTCATCAGGATCTAATAGTCGACTTTGACTTCTAGGATCTTCAATAGATTCCTGGCGAGCAATCTGCCAAGCTGTTTCTTGTATGATGTTGTGCATCGAGACAATATTTTCTTGAGAAACACTGATAAGAGCTTTATCCTTTAATCTTTCTAATCCCGCAGCCACTGAATAATCATGATCTTTCAATAAAACTTTGATGTACTTTACTTTCAGATTCAGTCCATCAAAAAAACACGCAATATCCAAAAATATCTTCTTTTCATCCCGATCAAGATCATTGTAACTCAATTTAATAATATCATGAACCTTTTTGTTTTGCACTTTTTTAAGTCTTTCTAGTTGGCTTTCCCAAATTTCTTTATCTTTTCCATGAAGAAGGTGAGCCAACACTTTAAGAACTAATGGAATGCCTTTAGCATAATTAACCACTTTCTTTGATAGATCATGGTATTCTCTTTCAAGATGAACTTCTTTAAAGGCATTCAAATTGAAAAGCCGAAAGGACTCATCAAAGTTTAATTCCTCAACCTCGTATATATTAGCAAACTCTTTAGCAAGTACCTGCTTATCTCTGGTTGTAATGATGATTCTGCTACCTGATCCAAACCAATCACGTGTTCCAGCTAAAATTTCCAGTTGTTCTGAATCATTGACATCATCAAGAATGATAAGAACTTTCATACGACGAAGCCTTCTCTCAATATATTGAGGCAATCCATTAGGTGTGTCAATTTTCAAATCTTCTTCTCCTAATAATGTTGAGAAAAGCTTCTTCTTTAAAGAGATTATTCCATGTCTTCCCGACTCTTCTCTTATGTTAGACAAAAAACAACATCCTTCATATTCAAAACACAGTTTATTGTATACTTCTTGGGCAATGGTTGTCTTTCCAATGCCACCCATGCCCCATATTCCAACAATGCGAACATCTGCTACTTCTAATTGTAGCAACGATTCTACATGTGCAATTCGTTTACCAACTCCAACAAGCCCTTTGGAGTTAACTTGGTACACATGATTTAACCTCATTGACACACATTTAACTATCTCTTTAACAAGCTCAGCTTCATCCCTACGCAAACAAAAAAAATTAAAAATAATAGATATATAAATATCAAGGACACATTATAATTATCTGAAAAAAACTCTTCCTTTGAAATATAAGAGTCATGTTATTTGGATATATATCTAAATAATATAAATAATCTATTAACATCTCTTATTTATTTCTACATCTTTTCCTATCTATCTATAGGTGTAGACATATCTTGACTTAGCAATAGTATTTTTTTCCTTTAAAAAATGTTGATGTACTAATCTGAATAACTTAATTTTATTAATTGTGGTGTATGCGATTTAACCTTCAAATTGAACAGACCAAGACAAGTATGGTATGAATGATCTCTATCCTAGCATGAAACTTCTAGTAATTAAGATCGTATGAGACTATGAAAATTAGTTATGTATTGATAGTACAATTCTATAAAAATATCTAATCTTAAACCATTTATGTTAATTGTATATTCAAGCTTTGTTTCTTTTACTCTCATTCCACACCAAACCTTTTGCAAGTTCAAAGTAGCTTGATAATATGTATACACGCTTATACACACACATATATATCCAGAAAATATTGAACATTTTTTTTTTGGGATACTTACCGAAAAGTTGGTGAATGAAATCCTGATAGATTAGCAGATTCATTCAGAGCTGATCTCCAGGTTTGCATAGTGGTCAAACTATGTCTTATTTCATGTTTAGCGAAGGCATCTCCATAAGTCCCCTTTTGATTTCGTACATGTGAAGGATCTACTTTGTAGAAGATAGGTAGTACAATTTGCCCATCTTTGTTTCTACACTCAACAATTTTCACAAGTTCTTGCAAACACCAATGTGAAGAAGCATAGTTTTGTGAAAATATAATCAATGAAATTAATGACCCTTCAATTGCATGAACAAGTGCTTCAGATAGTTCATCTCCTTTGAGAATCTTGTAATCTACAAACGCATCAATTTGCCTTCGAGAAAATGCCTCAATCAAATGGCTAAGGAAGTCTTGCCGGATGTCTGTACCTCTAAAGCTAACAAAGACATCGTGCTTTATTTGAGGGGTATTACTGGGACAAGTAAAACATGTCACTGGATTTGAAGAATTATTATTGTCTATCTTTGCCGTTGCCAGCAAGAGACAAACAAATACAACATGTTTGATTTTATCAGAAACTACTCGGAAAGAATAAGAATATGGCATTGGGTTGACTATACTCTGGACCTTTCTTTTGTCTCTAAACCTTTATCAAAAAGAGTGATCAGCCACACGATATCTAGAAATCAAAAGATCAAACAGCTTCTTTTGTTATACGCTAGCAAGAAACTATTATTAAGAATAAGTACAGGAAGTACAACAACGTAGAACAAGTAAAAGAATATAACCGGACTTAATATCTACAACAAGCTCAAATTATTCTCAGCCAACAATGGAGAGAAAAATATACTACTTTTTTGGTTCCACCATAGGTTTGTCCAAAACTGAATGACTAATTAATTTGAAGATAACTACAAAACAAGGCAAAAGTAAGAAGAAAGAAAAAAGTGGAAGGAAAAACAGAGAATTAAAAACCTCATTGCTGACCTGGAATGATTTTTTAATTTTCACCTATTGGATGAAGATTGTGTAGTTCCTTTGAGCCCAGAGGAGTAGAAAGAGGTTCCTTAGCCTTAGGATTCAGTGTATGTTTTTGGTTGCTGGTTTAAGTAGACTTGAAATGAGGGGTTAAGATGACCCTGCCCACCCACCATGCACCTCTAGTCTTCTGTCCACACTAAGTGTAGGCCAATCAAGACTTCTAGACGAATTGGATAATTTGTTGGTAATAATGCACTAACTACACTTCTCCACCTTACTGTATATTCTTATTCATATGATTTTAATTTCTTTTACACGGGTTGGAAATTTGTTAGCAATTTAACTAACTACTCATTTCCACCTTACCGTGTATTCTTATTCATATGATTTTAATTTCTTTGACTGTATAATATATAATTAAACATTTTGTATGAATGAGATGCTTTACAGTTTATATATATATATTATTGTAGAGGCTACTAAACCGTGTTTGCCGTGTTGGAAGAAATCATTCACTACACATAACAAATTATTGACTGCTTCCAAGAAATTTATTGTGCTGAATTTGAACCAATCTCTCTCTCTCTCTCTCTCATCAAACTCAAAAAATATAACATTTTAATCGTTGTTTATCTTGAAGTGATCAAGTGTATATGTGTAAAGCTTATCAATGCATAAAAATTAAATATTTAAGTTGCTAATTAATTTATTCTCTAAAAAAGAGTTTTAAATTAATGTAATGTAAGCTATTTTTCAGTAACAACGTATGATTTATGCAAAATTAATATATTTTATGCCCTATCTATGTTATAGGAGTGAAAATATCACGAATTCAAATGGCATGTTTTGCACAGTTCCTTTGAGCACGGATGACTTTGAAAGGTCTTTGTTAAGATTCTACCTCAATTAATTCAAAGTCACAAAATTTTGCAGGATTTAGAGACATGAAAAGTGAAGAGATTCCTGATAGCAAATGTGAAAGAGACTTGTGTTAGCATGTATTATCATGTTAAGAGTGTTAAATCATAATTTTTTAACATATTTTTTTATTATTAATTAAAGTTAAATTATAATTTTATTAATAAAATATATTTAATAAAGTATACGATATAAATACTTTTACAACTTTTAATAAATTTTAATTAACAATAAAAAGTTTATAAAGCATGTATTCGACAAGGTGTTCGTGATGTCCGCATGTGCCTATGCTATGAAGCGGTAAGACAGGTCTTCATTCTCATTTATGGGTTAGAACATGCTCTTTCTTAATTTTAGCAAAAGTCTTCGTTCTATTATAGTACGAATATATTAATCTGAGGAGGTTACACCAAATATAAATTATTCATTCAAATTCAACGATAAGATAGTGGATGATATGAGGGAGAAAACAGTTAGATTATGGCGACAGAAAGAAATTAAGAATATCTGAGTGTGTATAATTGATAAAATAAAATATCTGATTAGTGTTACATTACATTTATAAATATAATGTTTGCTAAATTAATAATAATAAAAATAATAATAATTTAAAATTGAGTAAACGCTAATATTAGCCCTACCCCTACTATAATTGTTAGGAACTTGCCGCTGTCCCTCCAATGTTCTCCATGTGTTTGATACAAAGGAGAAGAATAGTGTAGATAAAAATAAATAATAATAAAAAGAGTGTAAAAATAAGATAGAAATAAAATAGAAAATAAAATTATTTGGTTGAAGAGATAGAGAAGAAATAAAGAGAGATAGAGAGATAAAAAGATGAATAAAAATAAATAAAAATAACAAAAAAAAATTATACATTAACAATATAAAATACTTTTATACTATTATTTAATTAAAAATTATTTGATAAGTTTGTTGACTTTTTACAATAGTTATTAAACTTTGAAAATAATATGTCTCACAAAATTTAAAATTATTTTTCACCAAAATTACTTGTACCAAACATGCTAAAATATTTTTGTATGTTCAAAATTGGTCTCATCTTCAAAAACAAAAAGATGTTTAATGATTATAAAAATACTTAAATATGGATTTAGTCCCTAAAAAAAAGTTATTTTATTTTGATGATTAAAAAAATAATTTTAATTTTTTAAAGATTTTTTTATTTTAATTTTTGTTGTTAAGTAATTTTTTGTTTTAGTCTTTATTATTTGTTAATTGACAATGCAATAATGACGTCAACAAGTTAATAACTTGCTAAGTTATTAAAGATTCTAACAAAATAATAACGTGTAATTTTTTATTAAACTATTATTAACTAGTTTAACATTATTAATTGCTTTGAAATATAAAGATTTAAAAACATAATTTACTAAAAAAAATTATATATGATTATATTATCATACTTCATAATTATATGATAAGTTTTTTTTTTCTCACACACAACAAATGACATGATAGATGATTGATACTAATGTATTGATGACATGACACAATAATGTAGCACATGAAAATTAGAAAATAAATTTTAAAAATGGGATTAGAACCTCCAACCTTAAATTCTAACGACAATATTTCATCCATTCCAAAATGACTGTAGTTTTGGCATTTGAAAAATATTTCACAATGACTAATGTTCTTGGTTTTTCATGAGATGTTAAAATATTTATTTCAATTTTGTCTTCTAATAAATATTGTTGTCTTGAAAAAATTAATAATATAATTATTAAAATAAAGAAAGAGAATAATATATTTTAGTAAAATTATCTTTTAATAAATATTATTTTTTTAGAATATTTACTTTTCTTAATATATGTGTGAAAACCTTAAACTGCAATCATTTTGAGAAAAAATGAATACTTAATTACTCTCTTTATTATCTTTTATAAGAAAAAAATTATTTTCATAC
>JAMLFT010008706.1:0-13440 GCA_026544285.1 Pachyrhizus erosus | reverse complement strand
TCCGATCTAAAATAATCATATATAATTTTTTTTAAAATTATGTTTTTAAATTTTTATTTATTTAAAATAATTTATGATACCAAACTAATTAATAAAATATTTAAAAATATAGTTTATAAAAAAAATTACTTATAATTTTTTTATCAAGCTCCTTAATAATATAACAAGTGAATGAACTCTCTAATGTTTTTACTTAAAAGTAAAGATAAACAAAAAAAATAAATATTTAAAAGACTAAACAAATTTTTTAAAGAATTAAAATAAAAATATCTTATTTTACAAAAAACAAAATATTATTTAAGTTTTATTTTTTAAGGTTTAAATAATATTTTAATTCCTAAAAAATAAGATATTTTGATTTTGATCTTTTAAATATTTTTGTTTTTATTTTAGTCTTTTAAATTTTTTTTTCTTAGTCATTACTTTTAAGTAAAAAATTAAATAATAACATAACAATAATATTAATAATTTATTGATTTATCAAGTCATTAAGAAATTTAATAAAATAATAATATATAATTTTTTAAAAAAATTATTTTTAAATATGTATACGTTCAAAATAATTAATTACATTAAACTAATTAATAATATATTTAAAAATACAGTTTATAAAAAATACAATCAAATTTTTTGATGATTGACAAGTGAATAAATTGAGAACTTAACTTAGTTAATGTTGTTATTTAAAAATAGAAACTAAAATAAAAAAAAATTAAATAATTAAAATAAAAAAATACTCTATTTTATAAAAATTAAAAGGTTATTTAAGGTTTTTTTTTAATGACTTATTCATATTTTATTTTAATATTTAAAAAGGAGAAGCAAACTAAACGAAATTTTGGGGAATAGATGTATCATCAACTGCCCATGTCAGCTATTGCTTATCATAATCTCTGGAAACCTAATTAGTCAATATGTGTAAGCTGTAATACACAATGGTCTAGTCTTACTGTTGCGTTATGCGTTATGCGTTATGCGTTATGCGTTATGCGTTATGCGTTATGCGTTATGCGTTATGCGTTATGCGTTATGCGTGACTCGTGTGTTCCTTTGAATGTTACTCAAAAATATCTTTTGAAAAACATTAGTCGCTTATTAAACATATTTTGAATTTAATAATGAAATAAATGTTTTTCTTTTCATGTTTCTATGCGTGACAGACAGAGATTCTTGGCGTTGGTGGTGCTTTCTATTTTGTGTATGAAATTGCAAATATGAGCATAACCAAAGTCTCTCCATCCCAATTTGACACGTGCTTTGACACTGCCCATTATTGAGTATCATAATTATGACTTCCTTCATTATTTCAGGGTACACATTGCATATTAGGTAATTGAATTGAAAAACACTCGAATGCCAAATTATGAAGGGCGATGACAGAATATATGAGACACCCAATTTGGGAAAGAAAGCTAACACAAGAAGCTAAGATTTAATGATGATGCCTGTCTGTCTTACCTTCAATAAAAGCTATTGGTTTGAGTAATTCAGTTTTTAAAGGAAAATAAAGAAACAAAATCCCCATTTGCTTATGTTTGACACCAACTTGATTAGGTCCATAAAACATGTCTAGCATCTTGTTAGGTTTAGTTTAGGTTGGAGTCAGTAATAATGCATGTGACAAGGAATTACATGGATTTCACAGCCAAACATTGCACATGTATTACACTTGGTTATCATGCATGATTAAATCAATTTGGAAGAACATTTTTAGTAAAAAGAAGTAAATAGAAATAATCTAACAATCTAACAATTTAATCTAGTAAGAATCTAACTAAATTTTTCTTATGTTTAGTATATTTTATTGGGTATGATTTATGAAATTCAGAGGAAATTATTGAACCCTAGGTTTTATAACACATACAGGTCTTGGGTTCAAAGGAAGTAGGCTCCAACGAGAATCTTGATTTTGAGCCAAACAGCCATACATACTATTTGATTCTATAAAAACCGACAGGAAAGTCAGACACGTCAAGTGTGCAATGTGAAAAACCGTCCATTCTCATTAATATATTCTTTGCATATTTTCTTTAACATACTTTCTTTATTGGACTACGTCTCAATGACTTAAAATTCTAAAAAATATAGGGGATATAATTCAATTATATATAATATGTTAAAAAAAATTCAAAAACTACATTAATATCATTTTTAAATATTTTTTTTTATTGTTTGATGAACTCATACCCCTCACCACTATCCAATATTGGACTGGATCTACTATTGATAAGGCGAAGGAGAAGCAAAGCTTTTATAGTTTCTTTCTATGTTTGTCAAAATACTTGAGCTGCTCAAGTCTTCTTCCTACATTCTTATATTATAAATCTAAATCATTATTCTTAAATGACTATGTTTAGAAGTATTGGATAAGTCATATGACTTATTCTATTTAATGTATTCACTATTTGATTTTATTTTTTTAATTTTAAATAATTTTTTAAAAATTTTAAATCTTAAAACATTTTATTTTATCAAATTGAAAATACTTGCAATAAAAATTATAATATCATGAAATTAAGCTTAAAATATTATTTAAACAGTATTATTAACTTAAGAAAACTCATTAATAAAATAATATTATTGTATTGAAATTTAAAATGAAAATTCAACTAAAATAATAAAGAAATAAATCTTAAAATGTAAAAATATTAAAAAAACATATTAATAAATATGTTTCTAACATTTACTCACACACCCTTCCGACTTTTTCAATTAGATATTCTTAATATTTTCTCTTTTATCTCCTTTGAATATATATTTCATATATTATTCTTTCAATTAATCAAAAACATTTCTTTCAATCATTACTAACGACCATTCTTTAAGTTTTATCTTTATTCATATATTTAATCTTTTTTTAACTATCTATCTTTTTCAATCTACCTTATTTTAACTCTAAATCAAAAATTAAATTCCACGACCTTTTCTATTTTGAGAAATTGATAATTTAATTAAGAAAAACTTTATTTGAACACAATTTAAATTATTCATTATAAATTTGATTTCTTTTAATAATTTTTATTATGAAGGAGAAAACACTATAATTACTCTTTTTAGATTAATTTAACATTGCTAAGCTGAAGAGTCTTGTAATTTGAAATTTACGTTAAAACCAACTTGCCAGGAAAACATGAGAAAATAACTACTAATAAAAAGAACCAACACGGATCAGTAAATAGTCATTTTAATCATATAATGCTCGTTTAATATTCAAAGTTTATTTGACGTTAATTTTGTCTTTTGAATAGTTTAGATATTAAAACATTCTGATAAAAAAAAAAATTGTTTGTTAAAATTATCTGGCAATTAAATTATAAAAAATGTAAATCTATAAATGACTAAATTATTTAATTTTAGAAAGGGGTTTAAATTATTTTATAATATATATATATGTGCACACACATATTACTTTTTAATATAACGATAATCTCAACTCACAAGAACCAAAAATATTTAATACATGAATGTAAAAAAATGTATATTTATTTACCTTCATAAAAAGATCAAACTATAATACGCATGTTAAATTTTAGTAGAATAACAACAAAATAATATTATTATTTTAAGCAAACAAAAACATCAATGGTATTTTAATTGATAATTAATAACTAATTATTTTAGACAAAAATTGTATCATTACAAATTTTAGACTTCCAATAACGTGCCCGAATATTTAACAATTTGGTCATCGTGACACAAATTATCAGTTATCAATTATATATTATTGATAATGAGTATATTGAATTCCAATTCTCTACTTCTCATCCTAGTGATGAACCACCTAATCATACACTCAGAAATTTTACATAGCCTAAGTGAAAGAAATTTTTTATGAACTTATTTCCCTGTAATATTATTGCCCTGGCAATTAACAGCTGCACTTGGCCAAGAAAAAAAAATGATTTTCTGAGCACAAATTAATCATCTCCAACAAAAGATTAAGTACATTAAGATAAGATACGTATATTTTCAATTCCTTATAGAGAATTTAAGAGAAGAACAAAGTGTTCGTGAAATGGACTTTCTAACAATTTTCTAACAATTCAGCCTCAACAAAATGTTAATTTGAAACACATTATGAACTTTCTCAAAGAAAATAAGATGCTTTCATGGAGTAAACCAAATACTTTAGCCATAACATGAGCCATTGGAGATGGAATAACAACACAGACGCTACTAATAACCAAGATTTCAAAGAAATATTACATAATGTCATGAGTTAAGAGTAAGCAATCAGTTATTCAGCTGAGAGAGTATGGACCCGGCCAGGGATACTGTGCTATATAGTTAATCCCATTATGTACGATTCTCTCCTACTCTCTTTACATGGTATCAGTGAGAGAGTTGCTCTTACGGCTCCAAGCCATGTAAACCTTTATGGAGCCAGGTATGAAACTTATAACAGAGCTCCTTCACTCTTTTCAATTAATTTACTGGACTTATTTTAAATCAGAAAAATTTAGATAAGAAATAGGTTAAATATCCTCCTTATGGTAGTATTGATGTTGTAAAGGATGACAGGCACTGTTAATGTTTAGAATCCATAAATGAATACTAGTTAATGTACTCCTTTGTTTCTCTCACAGATCTCTAAGTGAAATCCTATAAACCTTGATATTTTCTAGTGCTTTAACACTCAATATTTCTGAACATTATAACTACTAGTTCTTGCTCTGTCTTGGGCCCGCCCCCACCTTCCATCCCACATTCAATTAAGCCTGAGAAACATTAAAAGAAAACAAAACCAATAAATGATGTTTTATGGCATAATGACAATACCGGTTACCATTCACTTGAACATGAACAAGCGTACAAAGATGCAAACCAAAACCAGTAATATCAACTTTCAGAAGTTTTCACCTTTCCCTCCTAGTCCATCATTCCATCCCAAATTATCAATAATCAAATGTTGCATCTTATGGAGAGAATCCAAGAAGAAAATTGTCTGTCTAAATAAAAGGGATAACACAAAAAACTATTTATAAAATATTGTTAGTTTTATATTAATTAAATATGATTATATGTAAACAAATTATGCAGTAAAGATGAAATATCATTATCTTTATATTTTCTTTTTTCACATTACATAGTTAGAAATATCAGTTCATATATAATATTTAAAATTGGACATCTATCTAAAAAGTCAATTTTGTGGTCAATCTCAAAATTCAGATGTAGCAAAGAGTTATAACATTGTCTCAATTTTTTTAATTAAAATAATACTCTATAATATTCCATCACCCATATACAAGTCAGAGATTCTGCGACCAAAAAGAAAGAAAGAAAAAGGACTAGTTCTAGTTGAAATTGAAATATCAATTAAAGTAAATAGAAAGAAAATTTAAAATCAGAGAACATTGTGAAGAGAATACAACTATGCAGTACGAAGTATGAACCTGCAAGGTTTGGAGATGAAGTTAAAAGATGTAGTAGCCAAGAAGTTATAAGGTATAGCAAATATACCTCTAGCTTTTCATGAAGACACCTCTGAACATCTAGTTGCAACTGAAGTGCCTCTCAAATTTGCAAGCAACTGCCAATCAACAATCAAGAACAAGAAATTCAGCTGATTAGAGGAACGTGTAATGCCAATATGAAAATAAACATGAAAGGAAGGAAGTACTTGATATTCAGAAGTGAATATTCGTATTGATAAGGAATACAACACGGTAGATATTCATATTGATAAGGAATATAACACGGTGGATATTCATATTGATAAGGAATACAATATCAGAAGGGGGGCAGCACTGGATGAACTCAAGGAAAGAGAATTACATATAATAGCCTAATTATAGCTACTAAGTTTAAGCAATCTTTACTAGAAAGAACAAACGTGATAGCAAAATTTTATCAACTAAGGAAAACTTGTTTTATATAGAAGAATCATTGTTAATCAAATTCTGCTCTAATCTTAGTGTTCTGCTCCTTTCTGAGATATGCATAAAAACAACTAACACAAACTTGTTTTATATAGATGAATCATCCTTAATTTGTTAAAAAACGTTAACCCTCAGGTTCCAAACCTTTAACATGATTGGCAGTTTCCTTTTTATACTTAGAAAGCTAGCAAGTACTCAATTTAACTTAAATACAAGAAAATGCAGAAAGACATGTTCAAAATAATATATATAATCGATAGAAAGAAAATATTATATATATAATCAATAGAAGTTAACGGAATTTTGTAGCAAAATGGCCATAGTGTACCACATGCACTTACTGTTGTCAATTCCAGGTGGCTTTCCATGAATGATTTCTCACCTTCAAATGCCCATCTATTTATAAAATCAAGTTCTTCCTTCCCAAAAGAGTCATCCTTGATGGTTCACATCCAATAAAACAGAATCAGTAAAAGCCAGCTAAGTGGCCATAAGAGCCACACAAAATTATATAATAACTTAAAAGTTTTCTTCTGTTTTTCTTAAATCAAGAACACACCTGAATAAGTTGCTGTAGAATTGAATGGTGGGCATTTTGGTTCTGAAAACAGTACCCAATCATAGTGAAAAAAAAAATTATACTGGGCAATAGCTTAAAAATAAGTCTCAAAGTAGGAAGAGCCCAAGTTCACTGTAAAGCAGCTAAAAAGATAGGTGATATAATCAGCAACATGATTAAATTTTAGCCATAAATTGAAGCAGAAAATTTGAAAAGAGAGCAATAAATAATGGACTAACCTTGAGGATCAGTTGACCAGCTAGTGCGCATGCTTCAAATGCATAATACTCTCAATCAGATAAATGAAAATGAAAAGGACAATAGCATATTACTAAAGTGAGCATGCTTCATATGCATATTTATATTCATGGCTATGCTTTGATCAAATTCTTAGCAGATTAGCCAACACTGGGTTTTATAGGATTTATAACAAATATAGGTCCTGAGTTCAAAGGAAGGAGGCTCCAATAGGAATCTTGACTATCAACCAAACAGCTATGCCATTTGATTCTATAAGAACCCACGGGAAAGTTAGACACATCAAGTGAGCAATGTGAAAACCCCTGCCCTTTCTCATTAGGTCTAAAATCCATAAATGTCTCCACAGCCCTACTATTACAATGGCCACTACTATGCATGCCAATTCTTCTCTTGCCTGCCACATTGTCCAAGACATGGCAAAACAACTTCTGGTTCAGTTCAACAATTTCATCATCTTTCCAAGCTTCATATCCAGACTGTGAGTGCCCCAGGGTTTGTCCACATTGGACACGGAAGGATGTACAGCAATGAAGGATGCAGTACAACTTAGTTGACTTAACCTGGAGGTTTGGTGGCACATTCTTCAATTGAAGACAAATATTCAATGTTAGGTGGGTGCCTTGTGAAACAGATATATCAACCCCATTTCTAGAGTCCTCATTGTGGACAAACAGATCCGACCCAATAAATGGCCTGCACAAATAATGCAAATAGAACATTAGTAGTTTGTAAGTACATATATAAGTCTTGCGCACCATACTTTTAAGCGTTAGGAAACATAATAAACAAACACCAAATTGCCAATTCACAATCAAGGCTTTGATTAAAATAAGAACTAAAACGGTCCACGCAGGTTTTAGATTTACAGATAAGGCTAAATCATAAAATCAGATAGCACTAAACGCGCAAAGGAGAACAAAGAGAACATCTATTTAACATACAGCAAAAGCAAAACAATTCACCCTAAAATACTTGCAAACTAAAGATCAGGATTCGGAAACCACTTATTGAGACAATGTACACAAAAGAAAACTCATTAATTCCTATCAGCAATATATTTCATGTTGACTTGAAAAAAGAACACATTGAAGGGACAATAAGAAAGGAGAAAACAATGGTCTAAGCCAGGATCACTAAAATAAAAAATACATGTAGACCTAGTCTTGATATTCTTCAGAATATAAACTTTCATTAAAATGTTTATACTAATAGCAAAGTATAATTAATACACATACCTTACTTTGAAGAAGTTCTTGGGAATCCGAAAATGAATGTGCATCCATTTTATCAAAGTACTAGAAGTTAGTGATAAAGCATTCTTGGTAAACTGACATGCAGTTTTCTCAAACAAGTGGACGGCACCAGAGACAGCATAACTACAAACATTGAGCACCTCTCTGTCTTTATAACCAATGTTCCAACTTCGGTAACTGGGACGTGGGGATAAACAGTTCTCGTTCAGGTCAAAATAATTCAACAACAAAGAGAGACTTGCTCTGGTTCCATGATCCACACACCAAAATAGTCTCCTTAAATTTTGTATTGTCAAAGCTTGTAAATTACAAGAGGTTTTGTCACCTATAAAAATTCTATTAGAATGTTGGTCTCTGCTAGACACTCCAAAAGCAGCAGCAAATGCTAATACTGAACAACTTAGACCGTGAGCAGCAAGGACTGTAGAGCTTTCACCATCCATCCCAATGAAAGATGCTCTAAGTAGATCAAATTCTTCTGCTAATCGGAACAATTGTAAGGAAATTTGACTAATATCTTGATAAGACTTCAGGCATTGAAGCTTATCACTACTCTCAATCTCTACCTGATTCAAATTTCGATCTATATTCAATGAAACTTCTCTCAAAGCTTTAATAACACTGACTAAATTTTCCAACATTCTAGCTCTTAATGATAAAAACCATCTCTGGAAACAAAATGTTTGAGAACTTGTTACAGACGCTTCTAAAATTTTCAAGGAAGAGCAAACTGCTACATGAGACTGAGTAAGCTGATCACAGTAATTACAATCATTGATATTCCCAACAAGTCTTGGACATGTATCATCCTTGTAATCACAAGATGTTAAAGGAAATTTGACAGTCTCCATCAACCCCATTGAGGTTGTTCCTTGTTTTGATTGACTAAGAAGCTGGATTTTTCCTTCAAAATGAGCATAATTGACTAATGCTTTTAACCAGCTACAGCATGCATCAGACTTCACTTTCTCTATTAATGTCCTAAATATATTAGTAGCTAGCAACCATTCACCTTGACACGCTGCATGAGCAGCAACCTTATAAGCAGTCCAACCATTTGTTCCTGTCAAGCCTTCGTTTACAAACATGCATTTAACAAGACAACTTGCTGGATGTGTTTCATCGTTCACATGGACCAAGCCATCACAAATAGATGGACTGTGGAATAGCAAATGGTACAGTGTGTATGTATAGCAATCAATTAAACTACACTGGCACACAAGTTCAACCAAAATATTCACTTCACTGAACACTTTAGTATTGATAGCACCAACTATATAAAGATTTTCAAGGAAAGCCACCAGAAATCTGTATATCTTGCGGAGAAGTTTTAAAATAAAGGAATTTTGCTCTTCTTTAAAATTAATAGCCAAAAGAGTTGATGGTACTGCACAATTAGTAGATGCACCTGTCACAAGATATTCAATCACTTGTTTTAAGCTATCAAGTACCAAAGAACCTAGATTAGGGTGTCTTTCAGCAATATCTAGAAGAATCTTTAGCAAACCCTGGAGCTCTTGACAAATCATCAAATCATTTTGACAACCTTCCCACAATGGCATTAACAAAAGTTTGATATGATCTTTGATTAGGGAGATAACACGTGATGGCAAAGAAGAACAACAAAAAACATTGTCAATATCTGCTATATCCTTTGTCCTACAACACAAATCTGCCAGAATACGAATTGCCAAACAACTCTTCCTTGAGGCTGGATATTGACTTGCATTCTCAACAACAGTTAGAAGCCTAACAAATTCATGAAGTTCCCTGTGAAGTGAAGAAGGTGGAATTGAAAGAACGACCTGCTAATAAGTTACACATGTCAAAAACATTCATAAATCATAACAAATAAAAATGAGAGTTTCATTTTGCCAGGTACTAAGTCAAACCTTGTGCAAGACCCTTAGAGCTTTATATTGCATGGCCAGTGAAATTTCAGGTTCCTCCATTATGGAAAATAACCTACGAATTAGACCTAAATTATCTGAGTGCTCATACAATCCTCTTCTGAATAAAAAATGCAAGCATTTTAACGCCGTGTCGTGTACATGTGAAGTTCTTTCTCTATTGAGAAATGAAAGAAGAAAGTCCACCTGAATATATTACACAAGGAAAGCACCATTGTAAACATTTGAATTAGCACTATCATCTGTGCATGCTAAAGCTAGCTGTGTGGTGCTTTATTTTATCACAAGCTTTAACTGGTTTACCAACCCTTTTCAAGGAACAAATCTAGCCATGAGTTTCACAAACCTCATATTATTTACAACTTTAAAAGAATTACTATGTCATTTAAAGGAATATGACAACAACATTGAGCAAATTTTCACACAATCTTTCAAACTGAGAAATAAAAACTAGGATGAAGTAATAAGCGGGGCTTTCATTCCTCCTACTCTACTTGGATGTTCAAAATCATATAATAGGATAAAGGTACATACCTGATAGGAGATAAAAGGAATTAAATTGCAAGCCAATTTTGAGAGGGAGAATAACATAGCAACCAAAAAATCTTCATCTGAGGAATTTAGTACCAACTCCACACCTGTCTGCATTAAATCAATCACCACATCAGAAAACCATATATGTGATTGTTCCAAATAGATAAGAAAAAGTAACAAATTTCTTTGGGTTGATTAAACTAAACAATTGTTTCTATGATATGTTACAACGCTACTAAAATTGGATACTGAACCTAAGGCACAATAAGAATTAGTTCTGTTTTTTATTTTATTATAAAGTCAATGATTTCATTTCAAACAAAAAATCAATTGTTTAACCTAATTGTTCTATGGCAACAAGGCAGAAAAACACCAAAATATATTGTTCCATTATCCCCCAAGTAGTAGCCCTAGACTTCAATGTGTGCTTAGTTTTATAATATATTACACTGGGTTGAGATGCAATGTCAAGAAGTATTTATAATAAAGTGGATAATCCAATTTCCAAAAATCAAAACTCCACTTCAACAAATAAAAAATGCTCAAGGTCTTTTCTTCTCAATTCCTTTCTTGCCACTGTTTCCACTTTGTATCTTGATAATTACACCTTTAGGAAACAGAAGTGAGGGAAGACAAATATAGATATATGCAGAAATAGAAATAATCAAGTTTTAGAAATACACAAACAAAAACAATCATAGTTTAACATTAGCCAGGAAGTCACCCAATAACACATAATTTAACAAAGAGGATACTAATGTAAAAAAACAAAAGTCTAATAGATGTCAGAGAGTATAAAATGATCAAATACCTTATATGCTTTATGTGCAACTGAATAAGAGGACTTGCATTTTGCCAAAACTCGAGCTGCAACCAACTTTACAGGCAAAGGCACTGAAGATGAATTCATTATATTAAATAGCATCTCCACTGAAATAGATGCAAAATCGTCTGATATCTCACAAAAGCACCCAGTGGCATACAAAGATGCTCTCACCTGTAAATTCTCAACTCAATATTTCAAATGTATTATATAGAAAATGAATCAATTAAAATATAATAAAAGTGTCCTCAAATAAGGCTAGCTAAACAAGTTAGAACTTAGAATTAAAGAAAATTAGGAGAGTATTCCAAGGCAACCATCCCCCACATTTTATGAAATGCAAAGGGAAAAATAATATCCATTCAAGCAATCATTATCATGTGTCAATCCATAAATGTATAGTCATGTAAATGAAATTAAGATTGCAGTTTCTAACTTGCAATATAACTGCACGGCAAACTTTTTTAAACATTAGAAGAAAACATGATTAGGTATATGGGTAGAAAATTGAAAGTAAACATTTAATCGACAGACTTTAATATGAATGAAACTAGACATCTAAAACAACAGCAAACTGAGACACTTATTTTACCTCACAATCATGTGGAGAAACAAGGCTAGAAAATATCAAGTATCGTATCTGAGCATTGTCTTTCACAAAATCAGCCCAACAACCAAACAGAACCAAAGCCAATGCCTTCGACTTCAAATCCCCACTATCAAAAACAGATTTCACTCTCTTCAACAACTCCAACTGATTAGCTACTCTGGCCTCTGACAACAACCCTTTGCACTGCTTTTTCTTCTCCTTATCACGGTGTTTCCGTTCAGACAAGAAAACCCTAACAACTGAAAGTTTGGTCTCTATGTCACCTCCCCTAAAGGCATCAGCAAGACGCAAGAGGATGGCATTGGCAAATATCTTATCTTCACCCGGAACAAGACCAAACATGGCATAGGGAGCAATGCCAAATTCAGGCTCTTTACTCCATTGCCTAAGGCGAGGCTCCATTTCCGATATGGCTTTGACAGGAACACCTGGTAGTGATAAATTTCAATAACCAAAAAAACAAACAAACAAACAAAACACAAAAACTAGAACAGTCTAAACCATAAGGCTTTGTATGGATTGATGTTACACAGTGAAATGGTGCAGTATTTTGGTAGGTACCATTGTTTGGAATCACTTTGGATTGCCAAAATTCCAATGGAATAAAATCGAACATAATGTCAAAAATAAGGAACAAATAAGAGAACTAACTAACCAGGTTTGGTAGAACGGAGACCCATTTCGAGTTGAATGCTCCATTCCATCGCATGAGCAATGGAAGTTGGTTCCATGGTAGATAATCTTCTCCCTGCTACATTACTCATTGTTTCAAACAAAGCGCGGTACCAATTAAAAATTGATGTGAAAAAATTGCAATCTATAAAATCACAATTACCTTTGAAGTCAGTGAATTGTAGTAGATAGAGAGGAAAACGGGGTTGGAATTGGATTGAACAAACGACGACGCTATACAGATTCAATTATAAATATTATTTGGTTCTTTGTAAGGTATAAAGACTTTGCTGGTTCCCCCACCCCTCACTTATTTTTACGTGAAAATTCTGTTTTTTTTTTTTTAAGAATCTCGAAAAATATTATTTGAATGTCGACGTCCTTTGTTACTTAAAATTAAAAATTTCAAAAAAAAAAAATATATATATATATATATATAATTATTATTTATGTATAATTAATAAACATAAAAAATAATAAATGATTGATTAAAACATCAAAAAATATTTTCAATAAGTGAAGATAACAATAAATTTAAATATATTTTATTTTAATATAAAATAATGATATATCAAATAAATTATTTTTCGTCATATATTAAAATTAATGGAAATAAAATAACATGTATTGAAGTATATAAAATATATATCTTATTTTAAAATTAAAATAAATCTATTAATCTAATATAAAATATTATGTTTATAAAAGATTGAGTATAAAGGATAAAGTAGAAAGATAAAATAAATTATTCTTATAAATTTTTATCCTGTGTTTAACCAAAAATATTTTTGAATATTTTTCATTTTCAATATTCTTATAAATTTGGATTTCTTTTTCTAAAAAAATGTTATTAAAAGTCCATATAAATATAAAAAAAATCAAATATTTAATAATTATTATATATTAAATAATAAAAATGTGATTTTTTAAATATCA
>JAMLFT010008705.1:0-13441 GCA_026544285.1 Pachyrhizus erosus | reverse complement strand
TGAATAATAAAATAAAATTATTAGTTAATAAAAATAAATAGTATACTTTATATGTAAAAAATTTATTTAGAATTATTTTGTTATATGTAATAAATTTATTTTAACAGATAAACATTTTAATTATCTGTGTAAATTTATACCGCACGAATTAAATTAGTATAAATTTATCTGAAATAAAAAATTTAAAAAACAATGATCTTATTTCCAAAATAATTATTTAAATTGGATTAGTTTTTAATTCATTTCTTGATTTTTCTTCCATTTTACATATTTTCTTCTGTTTCACAAAATTTTCAAAAGTGGATCATTTTACCCTTTCTTGTTATTTTATATGAACTAATCACAAATGAATTTTCTCACACTTCATTAACTACACACAAATCGAGACCACCTCACTCACACTCAACGTCACCTCACCACTTTTTAACTAATGTATATCGTTTTTATCCGCTAACACTCATATTACATATCACACTCCATCACTTTCACTCATCACACTCACTTCTCTTCTCCTAGCTAGAAAACTGTGGCTTTCCCCTCCACCAGAAGCACCATTCAGTTTCTTCCTCTCCTCCATTGAAGGTCATTCCAAGGCAAGTCCCATGGTCTTTTTACTCATTTTTCTTACTTGTTTACCGTTTAAATCTCCTCTTAAACCCCAAAGTGATCTTGGACTTTGGTTTTCTAATTATATTCCTGTTCATGACTTCTTCTCCTGCTCCAAAAACTTCTCAAAGGTTACCCTAAGGTATGGAGGAGACAACCTTATTCTAATGCAACATGCATGACCGCTTTCTGTTGATGGTTCTATTTTGTGTTGAGAAAATTATGTAAATTGTTTCATGCATTTTGCTTGATGATATGAAGCTATTTATGAAGCATTCCCTACCTCTGGAACTCGTGAAAATTTTTGTGGAAGATTTTGAATATCCCTTCTATTTTAAAAGTATTTTCTTTGCATGCAACTCGTTCTCTCTTCCTTGCAGTTTGTACATGAAATTTTTGTTTTGGTGATTATTTTTGTGAGCTGAGACCATGGCTAGTATCTTTGGGGCATAAAAATTGTTCTTGAATTTTGTGGAATTTTTCTAGGTGGTATAGATCATTTTTAAATATATTTATTTTATTTGCTTAATTTTCTATTCAAACCTCTTTATATATATTAAAAATAGTTTTTATGGTGAAAAAAACTGAGAAAAATACATGTTGGTCTCTAAAGGTTGTAGAATGTCTATGATTTTTTTTCTTGGAATGTTTAGATTGGTTTTTCTAAATTTTAAGGGTCCTTTAAAAAGTTAGAATCTGTCTTCTGATAATGGGAAAATGGAAAATGTAACTTTTAGTGAGAAATAAATTTTGGAAAAAATACATGTTATTGGATACATGTTTTCTGGGTTCCCCTTAAAATTTCATCAAATTCAACTAAGGTTTGTTATTTTAAAAAATTACCACAATCTGATTCTAGTGTGTGTTTTGTGTATCCTTAACAATAGAGAAAGAAAATTTGTAAAATAATATTTCTGATGCAAATTAAATTCTAAAAAAAAACGTTGTATTAGACACATTTTCTAGATCTCCTATAAAATTTTGTTGCATTCTAGTAAGTATTGCTAATTTTTAGTTTCCCTAAGCTTTTTCTTTTTTTTTTGCGCATCCAACATGTTAAATTATCTCTGAATGACAATTTAACTATAAATTTGCATTGTGTCGGGCCTTGAGGCGGACCTGCGTGCTCTAATTGCTCTGTATAAGGTTCAGAACTTTGATTTTGATTAAAGTATAAATTATTTTTTTGTTGATTGATTTTTTGGTGTAATTTGATTTATATGTGGAATTTACATTGTTATTGTAAGTTTTTGGTGGCCAAGAGAAATTGTGATCTTTGAGAAATTATGTGTGTTGTAATCAAACTATGTGGTTTGATATGTTTATTTTATGTATTATTTGTTTAATTGTGGAATGGGAACAATTAGACCTTTGGTAAGAATGCAATTGTAATCGATGAAATTGTTATATCGTGTAAGCTAAGTTTATTGTGCAAACAATAAATAAACCATAATTAGAGCATGAACCATTTTAATTAATTGGGAGTTGATATGGGATGATAAGTATCAATTTGAACTTAGAAAAAAAATTAAGACCTTTGCAATTGAAACTTAAGGACTATGGACCTAATTGAAGCATAAAACTTGTGAGTGAGTGAAATACATAAAACTCATTAAATTCTCGAGACCTCATGAAATCACTCGCAAAGGATGATAATGTCTGATGCATTGTGATTTTGTATTGTTGATGTTTAGTTTGAATGAGAGAAAAAATTGTTTCTCTCTATTTTATACATTGAAACTACTTTATGGTAGAAGCACAATAATTGTGGCATTGGATCAACACCTATCTTGGGAAATGCATACTTACAACTGTGAATGGTCGATGGATGTATTTGAGTAGATAGAGGTTGGACCCATACTCATTCTTTTAGCTGTTGCAGCTGTGAAAGTCATCGTATGAATAAACCTATACTATGAGTCATGTGGGAGATGCGAGGAGACTTATGTCTCAAGGGTTAATGTGATGTATATGTGAAGTCCTAATGGACGTGTTTCAAGAGATCCCACACTCGTTTATTTTTTAATTGTTGTTTTAAACCTAGACAGAAGAACCCCATAGTGACTTAAGGAGGACAATTGATTGAGGAGCATTGTGTGCAATGTTTGTCTTATAAGAAAAATGGATGACCAAAAAGTGCTACTTGGGTTTGGCTTGTTGATTTGCTATTTTCTTGGGGATGTGACAATGAGTTTGTGGACATGTTGTTCCACTAGCTGATTTGACAATCTCAACAAGTGTCAAGCCTAACTAAGGTTGGTGTAGATCTTTGTCATTAAATCGTGTAAAGGAGTGCTCCTAATCGTCATCTAGATTTCAAAGGTAACATAAGGACAAACATCGTGTGTGATGTATGTCTTGTGAGAAGAATGGATGACCACAAAGTGATACTTGAGGTTTGGCTTATTAATTTGCTATTTTCTTGGGGATTGAAGTTGAGTATGTGGGCATGTGGTTCTATTGATTGACTTGGCAATCCTAACAAGTGTGAAACCTAACCAATGAGGGTGTAGATCCCCATCATTGAACCGAGTGAGGGAGAACTCCCAATAAATTGTCATCCAGAATTTTAAATGATGTAAGACCATTGAAACAAGGAAGTCTAGTGGTAGTAAGTCTATGTATGTAAAAGTTGTGTCGTGAGATTAGTCAAAGTAAACCGACTATGGTTAAGGATCGAGTCTGATAGAAAGTCACGCCATCGTGACCTATAAGTTAATATGTGATCCTAATAATGAATATCATTGTGCGAGTAGTGACGATGTGAAAAGAAACACGACAAAAAACTATCGAGACTTGTGGATGTTTTGGCTAAAAAGTCACTATTTAGAGCCCTAGTTTCATTTTGCAAACAAATGGATAACTTATAATTTATTTCTGCATTTACCCGACAACCCTATCCTTTTGAGACCTATATTCTTTCTTTTTCTCTTTTATGTCGGTTTGTAAACGAATGTGCTTAAGTTCTTTTTATACATATTTTTAGTTCTCGATGTGCGTACATTTTATATTCCTTTCAAATTATGTGATACCTATCAACGTTTCTTTTTATTTGATAGTAACATGCAAGTTCCTTTATATCTAAAAGAGTCTTTTAAATAAAAAGAGTATTCTAAAAATTATCTCATATATTTATATAAATTGTTTTCAAAATTAAGACGTTAGAAATATTCTCAAATCAAACTTTATTTTTTTCTCAATTATTTTATTTTTGTTTTTAATTGAGATAATTGTTAAATCCAAAAATATAGTAATTGTGGATTCAATTTTTTTTTTTTTCAATTATTGACCACTGACTGTGTACCTGCGGTTTGTCACTATCAAAGATTTTTTTACAGTTCTCATACTAAAACGGATTAAAGAGAGAGAAGCTTAACAGATCCTGGGCCACAATACGTTGCATTAAGCCACATAACGTTAGTGTTCAACCACTGGTACGCTCAGACAAGTTTCCTAGTTCAACACTGGAATGATGACGTCAGTCCCAATAGTGTTACTGGTTTTAATAACACTGTTACTAATACAGGTAAAGAGTATGCAAAACTTGAAAGAGAAATATCTCTAACAGAAGCACCAAGCACCGGTAACAGTATCTTTTGCTTTTTTAATCAGAAGCTCAGGTATTTTAGAGGTAAAAGGTTACACAACAACTTATACTATTCTGATGCTCACATTCTGTAAACAACTAAACATATATATCAAAACCAAAATGTGAAAACCTTTGTATTGACACTAATGAAAGGTCATTCGTCGCGATGCTAAAGGAGATATGGGAGAGCTGTCACTACTACTTTGAGAGTCTCCTCTCCATGCATCTTGGACTTGAGCTGCAAACTGCAAATTCCACAAAACATCCTCTATAGAGGGCCTCTCTGCTGGCTCTTTGACTAGGCACCTCACACAAATCTCCATCATTGTCTTCAATGATTGATCCAAGCACGCCTTGCGAACTGCTGGATCTATAATGCTCCTCCTAGCTTCACCATCAGCTGTTATGCTTGCTTGCAACTGCCCCATGATCCAATCAGTGAAAGCAAAGTCTTAAATTTTCAATTTAATCATAACTACTATTATCTTGCAAAGTAATCATTTACTTTGATACCTTATTAACATGTGAACTTAAGTCAGAAGTCTACTTATTCCAAAAGCCTTGTCCATCCATAGTTAATTTATATCTTTAATTCCAGCTACTTGTGGTGATTTTTTTTTTTTGTATATATATATTTGATTAATCTCTTGCGAAATATAATGTATTCAAATATAATAAGTTCATACTAACTGCATGCATACATAAATTTGTTCAGCAGTATTAAAATGGTATTGGTAATGGAACCAGCTACAATCTTGCAAATGAATCATTTACTACGATACTCTTTGGGCTTGTGAATTTCATCCCTGCTTTGTTGTGAATTTTTATATCTAATTTATATCTTAAATTTCATCCCTGCTTTGTTGTGGATTTTTTTCTCTCTTCTTAGATATGATTAATATCTCAGAGAGATAATGTTTTAAAAAAGATTAAATTCATACCAACAGTATGCATACTTAGAAGTCTTAGATTTGTATAGCAGCATATAGCTGGCAGATGATTTAGAGAAAAATCTAGTAAAGCAGAAAATGAAATTAGGGACTTATTATAATTTGTGAAACAAAATACGGCATTGCTTCTTTGATCTAGAACATTAACTGGAAATCAACTACTTTCTGTTTGATGGTTGTTTCAAAGGATTACTATTTTTCTAGTGATACATGCTTATACTCTGACTTGAGCATCGGATTCATCCTTAACTGGATGTGCGGATCATACCAAAGTTCTCTAATTTTGTATAATTAATTAAATGTTAAAAAATAAAATAAAATTGGAAAATAGTGAAAAAACCAGAATATTCTTCATTACCAGATCCTTTAAAGTGTCCACATTTCTTGACTTTATTGTCCTTCCTAGAATGAGTTCCAGCAGTATTACTCCAAAATCATATACATCAGACTTGTCTTCATGTTTTACACTGCAAAACCACATGTTTTCAATGAACATCTTTCATAATTATTTTCTTAATCACTATCACAAATATAAACTTTTCCATACATATCATATGTTATGTAAAATTACAGCAAGATGAGTCCTCCTTGTCATTAACAGAAGCTGAGTGCATGTTGCTCAAAACCAATTTAAATTTCCATCACGCACCTTTTATTAATGCTAGGACTTCTGCATCCACTGGAAGGATTACCCTGCCCAACCTGAAAAGATAAGCAAGGGTGAATACTAACTGAAGTCATTTTATCAAGCAAAACAAAAGACCAAACTTACAGGTAAAACATGATTTCCTTTTTCTCAGAAAGGAACACATAATCATTTTGTCCTTACCTTTTTCATGTTAGATAACAAAAGCAGGTCATAACTGCTGATTTTTGCAGTAAAATTTTGGTCAAGTAAAACATCTGTTATTTTGAGATTGTTTGAATATACACCAGGGACAATCCCTGTATGCAAAAATTGGATGCCCTTTGCCACTCCAATTGCAGCTTCTATGCGTTGCATCCATGTCAGGGATTTTCTATAGTGCCCATCTGCCACATAACATGTTAAGGTGGAGATTATCAGAAATGACATTACTTTTTCAATCTTCTGTTGTGCTGAAATAACTGGTTTAACAAAGAAAACGCTTATTGCTATTGGTTCATAAGGTACAAATTTAGAACGTCATTAAAGTAATATAGAGACATTTTACTATATAAAATTTCATCAAGAGAAATTTCAATATCCATTGTTTTCTACTTCTTGTTGGAATAATACCATTTTCACACTCCTATTTGAGAAAATAGTTTTTGACAATCACCTGAGATCCAGCTCTTGAGCGTGCCATTTGGTACATACTCGAAGACAATAAATATGCTGCTGATACTTGAATCATCCAAATAACATTCAAAGCAGTGTCCAAGAACACTGACTAAATGACGATGCCTGTATTTCAATATCAGCTCTATGCTACGCATAAATTCTTGAGTGCTGTAGCTTTTGGTCATTTTTATACTTCTAATGGCAACAACTAAACCATCCTTTAGTTGACCTCTGTGCATCTGAAGCACATAAGAAACAAAAAATACAGAATTTTAAGAGGAAGCACAAATCAAATTACTTTCCTTATGCAGGCTGACAGGCATATTATGACATGAACATGTATTAGCTGCAATATATTTTGAAAAATTAATGTGCCTTAATGCTTTAAGCATACAACCAGTTAATTCTTTAATATGGCATACCACCCTTCCTTTCAACTTCCAACTGTCTCTGGATTTAAGGCACACTTGGACACGTAGCTTATTTAAGTGCTTATCTGATAGAGCTTATTTATATCATAAAACTTAATTCAATAAGCTTATTTTGATGAGCAAGAAAGAACTTATAAAGGACCACAAGTCATTATCGTAAGCTTAACCACACATCTTCAATTTTAAACTCGAGTGCTTAAACGATAATTGATAAGGGAAGCTCAAAAAAGCTCTGCGAAAATTCTTTCAAATGCCCTCATAATCATTTTGAATTTCATGTTATGAGCACTTTATCAACAACTTACATTTTCATATAACAAAAAAATTCAAACAACAAATTACTGAAACTGTGTGGACTGAAGAAGCCCTTCTTTCATACGGGCAGAATTCTTCAAAACCACTAGTGCAAAAGCACATTTCCTAAAGTTTATGGTTCAAAGGAAATAATCCTCTATAATCAAGATAGACATTTATTAAAACACGTACATACCTTTCCTTGAGAACCTTCACCCATGAAAGAAGCCATGTCAAAGTTGTTTGTGGCTGCTACAATCTCTTCCAGTGAAAAGGCTCGATAAGGTGGCATGCCAACTGTTCCGAACTTCATTGTTTGAGATATATGCCCTTTAGTATAGGGAAAATAAATTAGTGTCATCTATCTTTAATATGGAAGGATAGACAGGAATTTATGAATCAAATTTAATTCTTCTATATCATATTCTCCAAGAAATCCCACCAGTTGTGGCGTTTCATTGATATTATCATGCTGATAACTTGGCATGCAATTAAACATCTGTAGTTTATGAATTCCTTGTACAAGTAGTTTGCTGGGAGCTAACATTTTCTATTCATAATATGAGTTTAACATTTTTATATTCAATTAATGAATATATTTCAGCAATAAAAAATTAATGAATATTCCTTAAGCTTTCTTCTTAATTCTTATTATCCTAGTCTTCCTTCTTTTGTGACTAGTATATTTATGAAGCATAATACCAATTTTTTTTTATCAAAGGCTCAGGGATGTCACACAAGGATAAAGACAGGATGCAATTTTATATTTCCAAATTCCAATAGGGCAAGAATTGAGCAAAACTAAAGCATCTAAAGCCTAACCTAAATTACCAAGTTTCCTTCAAAAAACTTAGCTTACAAATGTAACTCAAGTATTGTTTTTTTCTATGGTGATAATATAACTTCAGTACTTTTAGCTACGCAATTCCTATTCTCCATGGTAATGGGCTATATAGTCTAGAGTGCAGAGTCCAATAATTCATCGCACGAATTAACAAAGACTTGCATGTGAGATTTTTCAAAATACTCTGCCAGTTGAGAAATGCATAACTTGCACAAGGTAGTTAGAGGGATGTGTGCGCAAAAGCACGCACACACGTGTATGCATTTTAGGGTGAGGAGTGAGGGAGTTACTTGCATCAGAGAGTAACTTAGAGGTGTATCCAGAAGCTGCATTCTCTGATATTAATTTCGTTTGAGGATTCTTGATTTTGCTTTTGACAGTTCCTCTTCTAATAATAAAGAAAAGCAGTGCAACAATTGCTACTCCTCCAAATGTTCCACATACTATCCCAAGGGAGAGAACTGCCTTAGATATTCGTTTGTGCTTCTTTCCCTCAGGTACTATTCCCACAGCTATAGCTTCAGTGTGGCACAAGGGCAGTTCATGTTGATTTTGATTTGTCTCTTGTAGACAATTTCTAGCATACAAGACAGTTCTATCATTGGAATTTGGCTTTAAACATTTTGGTAAGCTCCCAGTCAAAAGATTTGAGGATAAATCCACTGCTTCAAGTCCAGAATTGCAGGACAGATTCTCAAAAAGCATTCCTGTTAATTTGTTACCTGAAATGTTCAGATAAGTAATAGAAGGAAGCGATAACAGTGCTAATTGGAATGGCCCAACAAATGTGTTTGCTGAGATGTCAAGTCTCTCAAGTTGATAATATGAGCTCACTTCATCAGAGATACTAGACCTGAACTTATTGTTTCTCAGTACTAGAGTAACCAATTTGTCGCCAAGCAGCGGAAACCGAGGTCCAAAAGCATTATCATCCAATTCCAGCACTTGGAGATTCGTCAACAGACGCAAATCAGGCACTGGTCCATAGAAATGATTATGAGAAAGTGAAAGAATTCTCATATTCTCCAAGCTACTCAGCGAATCCGGAAGCGAACCATTGAACAAGTTGTTTTTCAAACTTAACACTGTTAAGGCTGGAAAGGAATCAAGCCATTCAGGAAGGTGGCCAGAAAACATGTTGTCATCTAGAATGAGTGTTTGGAGATGTGACAGTAATGACAACTCTGGAGGGATGGAACCATACAGAAAATTTGAACTCACATTGACTATTTCCAGTGATGACAAACGGGCAATCTTACCAGGCAATGGACCCCATATGCCAAGAGAAACCAAAGTGAGGACTTTCAAACTGGGAAGCCTAACCAGTGTTGTGGCAAAGGAATCTATTGAGAAATTTCTAGGGAGAAGTAGAGCTCTTGTTTCGCCAACTATGTGCAGCTGGGTTATGGTGCCCTCATAGCATACAACAGTAAGAGAAGATGTTGAATCTGTGCTGCAAAAGTCTCTGTTGTTGTTCCAGCTGCTTAAAACAGCTGGAAAGTTCAATAGCTGTTGAATTTTTAGAAGGGTCTGAGAGTGAGAGGATTGCAGTTGCTCTGAATAAAAGATTGAAAGTAAAACTGTTACCAAACCCAGAAGCACTGAAAGATAGAGCCTATTTCCCATCATAGACAAGGGAGGTTTTGTTATAATATGCTCTAGATTACATTCTTGTCATAACTGAAGCTTGGTTCTCCTTCACATCCACAAGCAGATTCTCTGCATTTCCAAGAAGGCATTAATAAGAAAGTGGGTATAATACATTGAATTAAAAGAATAATGTATTATAGTCCTGAGTGTGAATAACTAAATATTAAGGGTTGATTCAGATCCAAATTTCTTCAACCACTTAAGAAAAGGTAGAACCACTAAAAAAGTTTAGCTATGAATATGATATAACTCAACATTAAAAAAAGTTTATCCCAACAAATCGACCAGTATTATGAGCATATCAGTGTTTAGAATATAATGCATACTTCTATTTTAATCTAAATCAAGCAATTAAATATGATTATTACACTTGCAGACATTCATCTGCTTCTTCCAAAATCACCAAAAACTCCCAATGAGTCCTCCATAACCAACTATGGACTCGATCTAGGTGGTAAAACCCAAAAACTTTTCATTACATCTCATTTTTTTTTCAGCTAAATTCAAGATCCGAAAAACAAATAAGTCAAACAAACACAACAAAATAAACCAAAGAGAAAAAGGAAAACAGGAATTAAGTACCTTAAGAACTTGCACAGTCGACTCAATTGAATAAAATCAAAATTTTCTCTGCCATACATTCAGAAACTCATCAATAGAAAATCTCCAAAACCTGCTGAACCACAGAAACCGTTTTCCAGGAGTCACCTTTTCTCTACACACACCAAGACAAACAGGTAGCACGGGTTGAGAAAGCAAAATAAAAATGCCAAAACTCCCACTCTTCACTATTTCACAAACCAACAGTTCATTAATAAATGAATGTAGCAAATTTTCATCCATTTTTCTTCTCTTTTGTTATGGAAGTCCTAAAGGGAAGCCATATCTTCACAAAAAAAGCAAAAGAAAAGATTCTCTGCTGAGAAGGTGTATAACCCTTTATTCCTCACTAAGACAATTTAACACATGACATGTGAGATGTTGTTGAAACAACACAAATTTTGTAACTGCATGCACTTAAGTTTGTATTAAAGCTCAGCACAATTAAATTACCGCGATAAAACCATAATTTTTTTATTCTAATGAGAAAACTTTGTAATTTTCTCATAATTTTGAGGTGAGATTTGCTAAAGATGGATTTGGCTGAGAGTATGAGGGACCGGACCAGTAATCCTTGGCTTTATTATCTTATCTCACTTCAACTTTTTTGCATGGCCCTTCATTTTATATGTATATGCTGCTTTTGGCGCCTTTTCTTTCTTTGTATCATTCGCTTAGTCATTTCCAACTGTGTTGGTGACTTAGTGAGACGAATCAATGAGCCGGTTTTTTAGCTATGTAATTATTAAACTGATTTTATTTTTTTATAAAGGCTTAATTATAGTTTGAGTTTAATGATCATGTATCACACCCTAAAATCATTTTATCTTTACAGTACCTATTCTTTTTTTCTCTTATATTATGTTATTTGTGTCCTCTAATTTATAATTGCAAATTGAATAATTATATGATTTCGTTTTTTTTTATTGATTTATCATCATATATATATCATACATGCTCACATGTCTTGACTATATTTTTTTTTGACCTCTAATATACATATATAATATACAACATATTAGTTAATATGTCATTATTTAATTTCACTTTAGAAAAATCTGTTAAATATTTTAAAAAAATTAATATTAAATTGTACAATTATAATAATTAAAGAATGACTCAATTTACACAATTAGATATACAAGATCACAATTATAATACCTAAAGAGAAAAAACAAGTGCAATTAATTCTTTAATAAATAATCATTAAACCGATTTTACATTAAAGGGTAAACATACATGGCACATCTATTCACTACTAATTTCTCATTAAATTTATTAGGTTAAATTAATCAATATGTATCTAAATTATTTGAAATTTTTTAACTAAATCTATAATTAAAGTGAATATATATATATGAGTCATTAATTTTTTGAAAATTTATATTTGAGTTCTTGTAGTCAATTAAAAAAATTATTATATCAAAGACCCAATTACTTGAGAATCAAATTAAAAGTATTTAAATAATTCATAAGTTTACTAATTAATTTATTCTATTTATTATTTTCCTTTGTCTCTCTTTCCCTACCACATTATTACATATCATAATTATACTTTTATCTTTTCTATCCTTAAAATTAGGATTTTCATGAAAATGGGATTGTTCTTGAGTTTCATCTGGGATTGCAACAAGTCTCGTACTAGTTTTTGTTAGTAAGTATATATACAGATAGGAAATTTGTATAAATATAGATAGATGTTTTAAAATTAGATAAAAACAATTTATATACATAATTTATGTAATTTTTTAATAAATTATATTAATCATCTTTACAAATTTTATAAAATTACACAAATTCTTTTAATTTATTTTAATATTTACCGTAACCTCCCTTATATAAAAGTATAGTATAATATTTTTAAATAATTAAAAAAGTTAGTATAATATATAAAAGGGTGTCAATTTATTTTTTAAATAATTAAAAATTAACATAAAATTAAAAATATATAAATAAAATTTGTATAATTTTTCAAAATCTCAATAATATTATAATTTACTTAAGTTTTTTTTACTGAAATATCAATGGATACATCATCCCATTCATTAATATTAATACGATGCAACACCAAAATGAATCCTTATTGAATGCATATGTAAAAGTTTTACTAAAAAAATTTGTATAATTTTTCAAAACCTCAGTGACAGTTAATTTAATTTATTGAATATATAAATTCAAGCTTAAGTAATTATTACTATTATATGTTTTATTTACTAAAAAGTATTATGAAATAATAAAAAACAAAATTTATCTTATCCTCAATGATATATATATATATATAATAGATTTAATAAAAAAGAATTTTATAAGTACCCCGATTAAGGTTTAGGTATTATATTATATCCCCTAACGCGTACTCGTTTCTTATCTCATAGCAAATATCTATAGCTATTGATATTTTTGTTATTCTGAATTTCATCCATGTAGCCTACAATGGAAAAAGGATTTTTGTTGTAAGTTTTTTCTTTTTATTTTTTGAGAGGATTTTTGTTGTAAGTTTTAACGTTTGTTTTTGTGATGTTTGTTGATCATATTGAATCATTGAAGAAAAGTTATGTGGCTTGTGTTAAGCTTACAATTCTCACTTTTTAGATACTTAATTTTTTGGATAGTTACTTTATGTTACAATATTAGAGATTCCATCATGTGTTCTAAAATTTAATCATTCTTTTAAAGAAGGTCCCTCTGAACCAACATGTATCTGTCAACAGATTTCATTCGCACATGGCTGTTGGGTATTTTCCTTCTTAACTTAAGAATCCAATCTTTAAATATAAATGGCCAATAAAAAACGTAAAACATAATTAATTAGCGAAACAGGAGGATTTGTACGATAGAAGTTCCAATCCACCTTCTATTTTTATATTATAAATTAAAATACACAATAGATAATGAAGTTTGTATTCTCCTTATTTTTTTAATTAAAAATTCTTTATATTTTCACTTTTAGGTATATATGTCACATAACATTCATAACAATTAATTTTCTCTATATTTTAAACATGATTTCTTTCAACAATTTAAAATTATTTTTTTATTTTTATCTGTATATTTAAACTTCTTGACCTCCTATTTATTTCAATTTACAATCTTTTTTATCTTTGTATGTAAATTAAATTTTAGTAGTTTTTAAATTATCAATAAATAAAAATAAATTTATTTTATAGATCGGAA
>JAMLFT010008704.1:0-13441 GCA_026544285.1 Pachyrhizus erosus | reverse complement strand
ATATGAAAAGTTGAAAAATCAAAAGGGAAGGGGCTGGGATTCAAATCCAGGCCTCTAGGAAAGAATGGTAGATGCGAATACCAACTCAGTTACAAAGCCAGTTGTGTTATACCTCGCTCAAGCTTGTATATATGCTAAATAATAAAAGAAATAAACAATCGAACCCACAACTTGGAAGGCAAAGGAGGAAGGAAGCACACTTAACCATTAGGTCGTTAGATCCATCTACGTTTAAAATGGGAAACTAAATGCATTTAAACTATTCTTCTCAAAAACTAAAAATAAAATCAACGAAAAACCAAAAAACACCTAAGGTAGGCTCGAGGAGGGAACCTAGCGCTTGAGACTCAGTGTCTTAACCAATAAGCCAGGACTTGTTCGATGAAAACATAACAATTTTAATTTATTTAACATATACTGAAAAATATTAAACTACCATGGAAACTACTGATAGAGCTCATTCTTCCTCGAGCTTCCCTCAGGCTGCAAACTTCGCCATAGTAACCTTAAGCCCTTACCTTGTGCCAGCCGCCTACTTCTATACCTCGCAAATATAATAAACAAAAATTTAGAGAAGCTTTATATAAACAACAAACTATTCAAAGAAAAGAGGCACAAAACCAAAAGGCTAAATCGAGAATTTCTTCATCGAATCCAAATTCACTTTTCCTTTTCACTTCAGAAACCAATTCAAAAATTATTTAGCTACCTTTCCCATTAAGAATCAATAGAGACAGGGAGGGAGAAACTCCAAATCGAAGCTTCGCTAGAAAAACATTAAGGGTTGCCAAAAAGCTCTTCTCATTAGAAAAACTTAAACCAAGTAGGAGGAGCTTCCTCCATTTCTGTTACTTGTTTTTCTCCTTTTCCTGAAATTGTAATCGTGCATTCCCTGGTTCCCCTTTTCTGTTTTCACTCGAAATAATGGATGTTGCATCTACTGCCTATGGCTTCCCACTGGTTTCGAATAATGTATTTACTGTATGTGAATTCTGATTGAAACTCAAAAAAACTGGTACATTGTAATAAGTTGTATTCTCAAGTTGGTAAACGATGGAGAGAAGAAGAATAGGAAAGAAGAAGAGGAGGAAGAAGGGAGAACACATAAATAGTGAGAGAGAGAAGAAGGAGAGAGGGAGGGAGATGGAGAGAGAAGGAGAGGAAGAGAGAGAAAGAGAGAAAGATAAAGGGAGAGAGAAAGAAAATAATAAGAAAAAGAAAATATAATACGAATTAATATAAAGAAAGAGTTAGATAATTATCTGACTCTAATAGAAAGATACTTGTGTATAGAAAATACAATTGAATAAATAACCAAAAACAGTTAGTAATATAAGTGGTTGATATAAAATTGGTAGTATTTTACTTTTACTTTTGTTGCAAATAATGATGGTAACATTAGAATTGATTACGCAAGTTGATAAGCCACCTAAGTCAATTAATAATTATATAAATAAGCATAACATGAACACTGCTAAAAAAAATTGAGATTGATTAGTTTAACTTAATATTAATCAATATAAGGACTAAGATAAATTATGTTACCAATTTATTCTAATAACCAGTAGAAATGAGCCCAGTATGTATGGGATAGGGTCAAGATCCAACAAAAATAATAGTCCCATCAACTTAATAATTGCATAAACTAAAAAAATTAAATAATAAATTTTAATTGACTAAATAAGTAATAAGTAAATAGATAGAAAATAAGATCTTATAAATTTAATGATTATTAACTTGAAGCAAACATGACATGCTAACAATTATGATGTTAATAATAAATAATTTTAATAGGAAAATTAGCGATGTAGAAAATAAATAAACTTTTACTTTGTTTCCTCAAATTCTTTTATCTAATTACTTATCTCCCTTTGCTAAACATATAATTCTTTCTTAATTATTTTATTATTGTTGTTGTTAAGACATAGAAACAACATTTGAGATTGTTAGGATTAAGTAATGGGCTCTTTTACTAGAAAAAAGGGAAAATTATATGTCTTAAAACATGTTCTGATGAAAGAACATGATTGAATACCTCAGTAAGATAGGATTTTAGTGAGAAGAATATAAGAAGAAATGTGTGCAAGGATCCTAATGGCGACGACTTCTGACATGGCTAATGACTTTCGTGTAAATATGTTTTATCAGAGAGTTTGAACTTTAAAAAGATCAAGAGTTTGACCCTATAAAAAGACTTCTTGAGAGTTGATAGATTGACGAATCATAAGGATGAAACCACATTTGAATACTCGTGTTATGTTAGAAATGGAGACTCAATAGTAGGAAATGGAAGGAGTAGTTGATGAACAATAAGACAATATCATGTGTGAGAATTAAGATTGAAATATTGCACAGGTTAACCATAGGAGGTACCTGAGGAATGTTTGTAGGCTCTCGGTGAGTCCTTGCGGGTAGTATAAGATGTCAAGTTGTTACAGTTTTGAGATCAGAAGGATTCACATAACCGGTTTGACATCCATGACAAAACGAAATATTTCCATGATTCGGTTGAGAGTATCTTGATTTGATGCACTAGACAAAGTATGTACTCCTGATAGTCACCCAAAAAGAAAATCTTGGATTAAATTATACGTTTCATGTAAATTCTCTTGGAGATAGAAGTTTTAGAGGCATCAAAGGGCCTTGAAATGCGATCATTAGAATATTCCAGTAGGTGCGATGTGGGGAGGTGAGAGTATGTGATGATAAATATATTTTATTTTATGTTACTCAATATTTATGTGTGCTTAAGGATGGATGATTCACTCCTATAATTCCACTTTTCAAATACCAATGGCAAACAATTTCATCCCATATTTCATCTCTCGATCATATCTTTGGAAAAAAGGTAGACACATGACTCTCTGTTTGAAGATGATACATTTACTAGTTATGTGAGATTTATCTTTTTATCTACAAACATTATATCTCATGGTCAATACACACATATAAACCTACCCATTATTATAACTCAAACCCTATCGTCCAGATATGCAGGATTTCCACCGGATGTACCAGCGGTTCCTAGACACACTCAACCCCCTTCAAATTCAAACCTACCTATAGACTCAACTCCGAATGAAACAAATAGTCATAAAGGAAAAGGAGAAATTTCAAAGGAAGAGGATCCATCTAAATGTTTTGATTAAGTTCTATGTACAAATCTACTAGTTAAGTTTTGAACAAACACTACTCGTATGTTCTGTTGGTCAGTAAGAAACAAGAAAATAATTGTTTTGTATTAAGTATGTTATAGGTATGTGTGGAAACTAAAACATTACTTTTTATCTAACAAATCGTTCTTTCTATAATGAATTATTGGATATACGATGCATGTTTGAGATTGAGAAGATTAATGATGTTGTTTTGGGAAATATGTAATCTTTTACTTTACGAAATCTTAATGACGAAAGACTCATTGCTTTTTAAAATTAATTGAATGAAATTGTTTTCTAAATTATGATATTTTAAAAATAAATTGAGAAAATAGAAAAAGGGTGTTACATGTTTTACTTTGTTGTACCTATCGAAAATTGTTACTTAGCATGTTTACACCATTGAATACTTTCAACACAACTATCTAATATCATTGAAACATTTAGTTTAAATTAAATTACTCTATATGTTCTTTAACTATTTGACAATTTTTACTTAGATCTTTGAAATATTTTTTACAATTAGGTTATTGAACTTATATTTATTTATTTAAGTTATTTCATCTCTACAAGTTCACTTAATTCAAATATTTTTTTCAAAAATCTCTTTATGTTTCACTCAATAGAAAATTTATTATAAACTCACATAATTGACTTAATTAATTTTTTATAATGAAAGTTAAACTAAAACATCCAATTAAAAAAATATAAATTTAAGGACTTAATTAAAAATAATAATTTAATGACTTAATTAAAAATTATGAAATAACATATGAACTATGAAATGACTTAACCTTTAGTTTAATTTTCTTTTTAAATATTTGTTTGCCTTGCTTTATTATAACGTTAGTTTCTTTGATTTTGACCTATTGTTAATTAGTAAAAAGTTCATCAATGACCTACTTTATAAATTAATAGCAATAACATTTTGTTGTTTGCATCCTTATTTTGTTTATATTTTGATCATGTATGTTTAATATTTATTTGATATATACTACTTTAAAAAATTATTGTAAATCAAGGAGTGCTAGTTCTATTTTTTAGTTTAATTTTTTTTATTGATTAAAATTTATTAAGAATCATAAATTTTAATAGGTTTTATTTTTAAATTAGAAAAATGTTTTAAATGAGAAGTAAAACTTATCAAATAATGATAAGGTTTTTTTTTTTTAAAGTATAGATAAGATTAAGAAAAAATAAAATTAATTTTTATAAGCGTAAAAAGGTATTTGATATAATACTTTTACGCTCTTTTTTGATATAATTTATTTATTTTCTTCATTGACTCTTTTTAAACTCTTTTTCTACATCAATACTTCTCTCTCTCTTTTCTACAAAGTGGTGCGGAAAAGGTTAGAAGAAGGTTCGACGAGGGTTGGGCCAAGTGGATGATTCTGTGGTGTTTGAAAGGTGTTTCACGAAGGTTGTGTTGTGGTTGGACAACAATCAGATTGGTAAATGATGACTTCAAGATGATATCACGGTAGGCATGGCTAGCAGTTGAATATTTAGGAGTGGTGGTAGAGTATGGTGGAAAGGTGGTGGAAGAGAATGAGGCCAAAAAATGAAGATAAAGATTTTTAAAAGATATTTAAGAGTAGATGAGGTGAACATTATAAAATTTATAATTATGTTTTTTTGGAGAAAATAAAATATATTTTATAAGTATAGAAAAGGTATTTTATATAATTCTTTTACTCAATTCTTCATATAATTTATTTATTTTCTTTTACCCTCTCATTAATTCAAGTAAAAAAAATATGTTTTTTTCTTTTTTCTTTTAATTAATTCAAATAGTATATACTTTTTATTTTTCTCTCTTTTGTTTTTATTTTTTTTTATTTCTTTCAACAGAGTGAAAGGTTAACTCATTAAAGTTTTAAACTACCATACTCAATACCTTTAAAGGCGTGAATTAAATTTAATTTAATGAATGATTTCAAATTTGTGTTCTACGTATGTAATGATGTGAATTGATTCATACAATTGATAATATCTTTTTTAAATCACTGTAAAAACATTATTTGATTTGATTTGATTTTTAAAGAATAGAGAATAATAAAAACATAACTAATGTTTTTTTTTAATATTTTTTTAAAATAAAAAAGTTCTTTAAAATAAAAATGTCTTTAAGAATTATGTCCACATAGATGCTAACTTAAAAATTCAAATAACCAATTACACTTTTTACCTTCAAAATTTTACAATCTCACAAATTTATCTTAACAGTAGTGATTGTTTTACATCAGAACAAAATTCATGATATTTTCCAAAACTTTAGAGAGAAAAAATACAATTAATCCAAACCTAAAAAAGCTGGAGCACACTGTGTAACAAAGAAAAAAGTTGAAAACATTGTCTAGATTGAAAAGAACCAAATCTTCTACCCGGAGGTGGAGCTATTTAGAAGACAAACACATGGAATAATAAGTGGGCCATTTTTACCCGTTTGAAGCATAAGGATGCATTTTTAAGGTGGGGAAGCCCCAAAGTCTATCCTAAAGCGATAGTGGGGTAGGACATGTCTTTAAGAGTTACTAAAACTTCGTTCTGTTTCCCTCTTTTTACAAACGAAGAAGGGGCCCATGTCTTTATCATTACACAAGCACAACGATACTTCCATTTTCTTGTGACTTGGAGAAGCCAATTAGCACCAGAATATGGTGGGGACTGCATGCCAAAGTGCCAAGTGCCAACTTGCCAAGTATTCTGGTAAAGCATACTGAGGCGACAGACAGATGAACAAATATTTCCAGCAAATGTTTCTTCTCACAAAGTACTTTGGCACAGCTTTATGGGATTAGAGCGAGCAAACACATTTACATTGCATATTCAGTGAACAGAGTCCTTTCAAATGTCAATTGTAAATTCGGAACTTATAGAGCAACTCCAACGCTGCAGCTCCTCATGTTACTTATATTAGGTCTCCAAGTTAATTAATTGTTTATATGAGTATTATAATCGAGTTTTTATCAATTTTTTTTAATGAAAATTGTTTATATGAGTAGCTGTAAACGAGGTTTCTTAACTACTAAAAATACATTTTTTTAAATTAAATTCATATTTTTTGTATGAGTGGAGAGATAGAATAAGATTTATTATAAATTAGAACAGAATTTGTGCTTTATATCACAAGCAAGAGAAAGAATAAAAGGAGAAAAAGTAATGGATCCATGTTGGATAAAATATAGATAAATTAATTACTTAAGTTAAATTTTACTATTAGAGTTAAAATTAGTAAATATTGCTGGATTTGGATCCTCTCCTCTTTACTATCAACAAGAGAGGTTGTGTTAAACAATCTTAATCGTCCATTGCATATAAAACTTAATCTACGGTTGAAATAAAATTCGCTTACTCACAGTATTGTTAATCCCTTCCACTTAACGTGAAGACTAGTTCCTCATCACGGTCCTGTTGTGATGATCTCGCTCCTTGTTCGCTCATCCTGATATCCATTCGACTCTGTAGTGGTCATTGGAATCACCCTTCTACTTCTTGCTCGTGATGCTGGTTGACATTGCCATTCGTGGTCATTGTAATGCGGTGGTGCCTCAAATATCGGTGTTTTCTCCTCAGTGGCTTGTGCTACACAATGCGGTGTCGTGGCGAAGCCAGATGAGAGATTAGAACACGACCATTGCGGTGACATTGCTACTCCTGTGCTAATGGTGAAGGAACATGTTCAAGAGATGCAATACGGGAAAGAAGAGGGGGAAATACGTGCGCTTTAGTGGATTTTTTTAGAAATTGTTTACGTAATAAATGAATGGCTAAGATTTTTTAACAGAACCTCTCCTGTTGAAACTATAAAACGAGAGGATCTAAATCCAATATTATAATTAAATCATACGTGACAAAAAGATACTTAACTCGAAAGTTAAGAATTCAAATTATTTTTTTGTAGTGAAAAAGCTCTTATAACTGAAAGAGGCAGAGGCAGAGTCATTGCCACAGTACTGTTGCTTGACCACTAAATTTTAGTATAATATAATATTTTGAAAAAAGGAAAAATAATCTTGCGGTAATAATGATATTTTGTAATCTATGTCTGTAGTAAGGGTGGAAAAAACAAAGGAGAAAGAAAAAATTTAAATTTAAATTCAAAGAAAAATAAAAAGAAAACTACTATTTTTAAATTTTTTTTCAACTAATAGGAAATATATTATATATATATATATGCATCTATATATATATATATATATATATGGGAAATGACTCTAGTGAGAGAAACACTTGTTTGTTCTTATGTGAAAACATGAAAACAATTAATAATAATAATCAGGCCAAGATTATAAATAATAGACACTTGAGATTCAAATATTTAAAAATTAAAATTAAAATTTTATGTAACCATCAAAATTTTAAAAGATTTATCAAACAAAAATTAAATCTTTAAAATGTTTCAATTATCACACCTTAAAATATCTCAATTGAACCATGATACCACAATGATTGTTGTCATCGTTTTCACTGTCATTATAATGATCATCATCGCATCCACTGTAATCATTATCATCATCACCATCATCATTATGATTATCATTGACGTCACCATCATGACTATCATGAGTCACAATCATTGTTGTGATAATCATGATTGTTGTTGTTACTATTATCACTGTTGTCACAATTGTCAATGATGGTGATGACAATAACAATGACGATAATGACAATATTCATGGTGATGGTGATGGTGGTCATTATAGTGACTATGGTGGTAGACATAAGTTAATGATAATCTTGAAGAAAAGTAACTTGATGATTAAAATATTTTAAGACGTGATAATTGATGTTCTCACATTTTCACATAAGCAAGTGTTTTTACTAAAGTTGTTCTTTATATATATGAGGAGAGATTAGATTATTACAAAAATAACTTAAAAGAATTACTTTCTTTAATAAATGATGAAGATGAAAAGTAGTTTTTTTAAAATTACTATTGGAGTAACTTGATCATTCTTCCATCTCTATATATGTATATTTCCTTTTCTCTATTTTTTTCACTAAAATATATCATAAAATGTTAGATGAGATGAACCACTAGAATTAACCTAATGGTGGGGAGTTGGGAGGCAGGCATGAGAGATAATTTAAAATGAAAATTAATTAAACATTAATTTTAAAATTAAATAATTAAAGCAAAAAATAGAATTATTGTCTTAAATAAGAATAAATAAAATTTTTAATGCTTATAATTTTATTTATTTTTAAATGTTCCTCTAATTTTTTAATAACTCGTTATACTTATAAGTATTTTTAAAATAGTCATTGTTATTAGATTAAATTTACTCACTATATTTATTTTGGTCAATTTTGTTTTTCAAAATATTTCATTCTTTCATTATAGTATGCATTTTTATAGTTCGATAATTTTTAAGTTGATTCTTTTTAAGAAAAATGCTAGTGACACTATCTATGTTACTTTCTTTCTAAGATTATCTATGTGATTAACTTAAATTTATTAAAAATTATCAATTTTAGTGAGTTTCATGTTTAAATTAAGAGAGAATAATTAAATGAGAAGTGAGTTTCATTAAGATGGATGATTTTCAATAAATTTCAGTTAATCACAAAGATAACGTGTTAGAAAGAAAGTGTTAAAGTAAGTGTCGCTAATATTTCTCTTTTTTTATTGGGCAATTGCTCTACTTTTATGTTTATGAGGAGAAAAAGAAAATAATTTTTTTTCCTAAATTTAAAAATGTTTTATTTAGTTAAATAAAAAATCTTAATAAAAAAGTTTTCATTTTTTTCTTCATTTTAAATTTTATAATTTTTTATCTTATTTTCTTTCCTAAATAAAAGATAAGTATGAGAATGATTTTTTTTTTTATAAAAGTACAAGAATGATTTAAAAATATTTATATTGAAACTAGATTAAAAATTATGTTAAGAGTGTGTTAAAGAGAACACTCGTTAGTATAAAAAAATGAGAATTATAAATATAAATGATCAAATTTTATTTAAATGATTAACATTAAAAAATATATACAATTTTTTAAAGTGATAATCTAATTATTAAATAATTTTTAATTTTGGTCATATAGCTGTATAATTTAAATTTAAAATTCTCAATTTTTTTTTCCAATGAGAAAGAGAATTTTTGTGACTTGATTGATGCATCATGTAGTCCTAAGTTTAATTTCAAAATGAGTGTAAGAAAAATGCACCCGTGTCCATAAACAGATATATTTGTTATTTTAATTTTCATTCTGTAGCTTTAGGGATATATATTATTAAGGTGAGGGTGGGACCCTGTTTGCAGAAGAAGAAAAAACGTGGGGCATGTGATTTCATAATAGGAACTAGGATTGACCATCTCTATCCAACCATGCACTCCCCAATAGATATAGACACGACAATCTTGTCACTCAGACAGAAACTTGTCGCATAAAACAATTTCCTTGATACATATTATTATAAAAAGCTCACACACAAGTGAGTTTTCAACATTAGAATCCTTATGCCTTCATGTGTTTCTACAAATAAAAAAAGAAATTAAGGCATAAAATCATAATCAACTGATTACTCACCCGACATCCCTTAAGAAGCAGAAGAATTTTCAAACAGAGTGCTCCTCTCTCAGGAATTCTAAGTTTGATTTTGCCATTTTCTGCGAAGTGAAAAAGTCCCGCTTGTTTCACACGAGAGGACAAGAGAATTAAAGGTTTGAAAGTTGAATCAGGTAATGAAAAGGTCCTCTTGTGTACTACCTAAACAAGAGGGCTTATATTCCCTCCATTGCCCTGTGGCATTCCACCTATTGTGCATTTAAATCTATCTTTCATATTTAATGACCTATGCAGAGAAATAATGATGATCGCATCTTCTCTTATGGAACCCAATGACTAAGTGAACAACCCTATGTCCTTTCAAATTCGAGAAAACTCTGGTATTTATGCCCTCTCAAGGTTAATTTCACTTTCATTGACAGCTTCTGCCTTTCTGGTGCTTGGTAAGTCAGAGAATTAATGGGTCTTTAGATGCACTTCCAGGTGGTGTTGTGTGGTGAAGACTTGTCCCAACGTCATTAAAGAGATTCTGAGCATTTGCTTCGAGACTTTGATACATACGTATCTCAAGTGGTGGTGTTTTCAGGTGTCCATATACAGATACATGCTTGTTATTTTAATTTCCTATTTAAGAATATACATATCCTCTATGGTTTACCATTATCACTCTCCTTCTTGCCACCCTCAGGATGGAGCCATTTGGTGCAGAGGAATGTCACAGCAGTGAATCTGGATGGACCATGTATATTGGGTCCCCCATTGATGATGGTGGACATGATGGCGACGATGGTGGCCACAACAACAACGACCAGGATGAAGGTACTCGAGCTCATCCACAAGATGATGTTGATGATGATGAAAGTGATGACTCTATGGCTTCTGATGCGTCTTCTGGGCCAAGTCATCATGGGGTTAATCATGGCTTTGCGGATTTCCGGCCACCTGCTGAAAAGGAACATGATGAGAACAAGTATTGCTTAGAGAAGAAAGCAAATAAAACCCAACACAAGCAAATGGAAGGAAAAAAGGTGGAAAAGAAAGGGATGTTATTTATTGATAGCAAAGATAAGTCTCCAGTTCAGGGCTGTGGCAAGGTGAGAAAAAATTACTTTGTGGGAAAAAGGAAATAGGTGTGTTTCCCTGTTAATTTGTTGCTTAGGTTTTCTTTTGAACTAAATAATTTAATAGAGGCAATTACTGTGTAGTCATTTGCATTTCCAGAGTAGTGATAGTGATGGCCATATCACTGTATTTAGCTACAGCATGCAAGAATTAAAGGATATGGATGCATATCTGGTTATTTCTAAAATCTGTTGTTCACGTATGTACTAGTATGTTCCTGTTTGTAATCTATTAGGCATTACAAAAAAAAATAAAAAAATGAGGGTTATTTCTTTCTTTATTTTTTTATTATAATTTTCATGTTTGGACTTTGATATTCGTAAAACAAGACATAAGTAGAACAACCCCAATTGCATGAGATTCCACCAAGTTGTAGTGAATTGAATAATTTTTATCGTATTCGGTTAGATGATTTAGTCAAGAGAGGAACTTGAAGGGGAAAGGTTTGTCAAGAAACAAGAAATCTTCATCTATTCATCTTCATAGGACCAAGACTCTATAAAAAATGCTGACTCACAAGATTCAAAATAATTTTGATTCGTTTAGATTGCCCTAATCGTAGAGCGTGACGAAAGCCTTCTATACAAGGTTGATAGCCATTTACGATTACAAGTCTACACAAATCATACATACAGGTAACTAATGGATCAACAACCTCAAATAACTTCGCAAAATTTACTTCTTTATATTAGTATTACACCCTTTAAATTAGATTTATTTAATTAATATACATTTTCAAAGTAAATGAGTTTCATTTTGATATTTATTAATATTTTGACATATCATTGTTTATTAAATTAATTGTACTTATTTGATATTCTTCTAATTTAATTGTGCAAATGTGAATTATTAACTTTATGTTAAATAAATAATAGAGATGATGAGCTGGCACAGTGACGCGACCTATTTATTGTGAATAACATCATGATTTAGCATTTTTGAAAGTGATGTATTTGAGTTATATTTTTGTCTTTATCATTATTCTTTCTCAAATTTAATTTTTCTATTTTTTAATTGTGCAAATGCAAGTTAACTGTTAACTATATTTAAAATAAGTAACAAAAATGATGGCGTGATATTATATCTTATTTGCCTTATGCAACATAATGTCAAATGAATGTGTTTTAAAAAATTGAAACTAAAAATTTGACTAAAGACGATGTCTCAAAAACAAATTCTCTGTAACTTAATTTTTCTCCAACCTCAGTCATAGTCGTATATCCAACAACCCGAAAATTTCAAGCTCACAAAGTACATTAAATTTATTGTTCAGTGGAACGTCTTGTACTACAACCTTTTTTGCCATCAAAACTAAACCTTTCTTAAGAAGCAATAACCATAACCTTGAACCTGATTAAACTTGTGTAATTACCTTAGTCAAATCAACAACACTTCACATATAACACTAACTCCCACCGTATTGGAACCAAAGGAACCAATAGGCCACACACATCAACACAACATCGCACCACACTAGACCCACCATCAACCACCAATACAACCACCTTAACTAACCCTTACAATGAACTATCTCCTAGCTCGACGTGAATGGCGCCCCTATGTCTCGACTTGCTAAATGCATAACTTGTGATCAAATGCAACTGTGATACAATACTCAATGTAAACTATGACACTTGAATGCAAGTACAGATAGTATTTGTAAATGTAATTCTACTGTAATGTAGGAGTAGATTTGTTTACCCCTTATCCATCTAGTGCACAAATCTAATTAATAGTAATAACTAACTGAAGTTCTATTCTCGAATTGTTAGTGTTTGGTTGCACTGTTTTTTTTTTTTTTACTGAAATAAAGTATTCTAGCATTTTTAGTGATAGGACTATCATTATAAACTTATATATTATACCACGTTTTTTAATTGTTTGCTATGAATTATAAATATTGTAAATTTGTTGTAACTAGGGTGCGAAAAAAAAAGAAAATTTTCCATATTTGATTCAAAAGAAAATTAATTTTGAATAAGGAAATATTTGGAAAGTACAGCAAGGAAATGTATGTAGATCATTAGGCATATTTTCAAATATTTATTTTTAATCAATAATTATATATAACCAATATTTTGCTCTAAACTGTACTATTCATTTTAGAGTAAAATTGAAATGCAAATAGCTTCATAATCAAATTAAATTAATTAAAATTGGCCAACAAGAATTTTGATTAATGTAAAGTGAAATTTCTTATACTAAGTCATGAACTAAGTATCTAAAAAAATGTAAATTATTTGGTAAAAATAAGGAACAGTCTTGTATTTAATAGTATTTTCGACTTAAAGTGTGAACATTACACAAATTCATTAAAAAGAGCCAAAATTCAATCATTGATCGAAAAATATAATAGTTAATGATAATATAGTTTTTTTTAACTATCTCGTAAGCATTATTATTCTTAATTTATTTATCTATCTCTTCTCTTTAAGAATATAATTGACAAAACAAAACTTTTAAAGGAATAAATTTAAAAAAAAAATGACATTTAAAAAGAAACAAGTAGAACCAAAATGAATCTAGACAGAAATAAAATCAAATCTAAGATGTCTTGTAGGGCTCTGAAAGACACAGGCTTCCTTTACTATATCCTAATAGCTTCATAAACAGAGAAATGCTTGGAGTAAATTTTAATGTGAGGTTTAA